>VDFB02154390.1:0-260777 GCA_007258455.2 Sequoia sempervirens | reverse complement strand
GGAAATTTTTGTTTTTTATTTTCTATTTTATATTGACCAATGCCACAAGACAATGTGTGAGAGTGGTTTAATTGGGTAGAATGATGTCTTCATCTATGACATCACTATTGTGTATCAAGATTTCTAAATTTTATAGAACAGGCATTGCACAATATAGGGAACTTCAACTAAAGAAGAAAATTCAGATCTTTGTATCCTAACATGTGAACCCAGTATTATTGTATAGAGATTTTTATTGTTGTAATTTTCATAATAAAGTAGCAAATCTGCTCACAATTTTTGCAATACTTATGGACTTTGTTAGATCACCTTGACTAGGTGGGTTGCATGTATCCCATATATCTTAGGTTTGGTAATCCTTATTTCTATATCTTGTAGCTCCTGAGAGAAAATTCTTTTTGTGAATTAATTACCCAAATAATACTTCTCATGATGATATTATCATGCATTGTGATAAAATACATTTTAATTAAGACATGAAAAGGTTCCTATTTAGGAGAGCTAGTTTTTAATCTTACTGTAAATAATTTCCATATAGCATAATGATTCCTTTCATCCTAAGTGTAACACCTACAGAGTCTGGTGATTTAGTTGAATACAAAAATTGACACATTTGGCAGAGTAAAGTCCAAGCATTATAGAATAATAGGACTAGGAAGGTTAGGTGCACATCTTATGTTAGGGTTAGAGATGGCAGATATCTAACAATTAAATGCAGATTTAATTAATAAACAGAGAAACTAAAACATACACAGAATAAATCATAACACAGAGAATTTAACGCGGTTCACCCAATCTGGGCTACATCCACCAAACCGCAGCCATCCAATACTTTTATTATCCAGTGCAAAACCTATTACAATCTTGCGAATAATTACGTTTTTCATCATACTGTAAACCCCCATCCCAACCCCTTTTAACAAGCTTTTAGAAGCTTCCAGAATTAGGGTTATACAAAGTAAGTTTTCTTTCTTTTTCGGAGATTTTTCCTTTTTCGTTGACGACGCGAAAAAAATGGCAAAAAAAAATTTCTCGAGTGCCCCAAACTACTTTTAGAGAGTGCCTGGAGCCCTCGCTTTAGAGTGTGCTTCAGAAACCCCTTAGGGAGCCCGGCCCCGAACCCCGACGAGGACAGGGGGCTGGGGTGTACAGTATACCATGGGCTATACAGTATAGCATGATCAGTCGCCACATACCAACATCTTATGCTTGAGAAAATAACAAATTTTATGTATTGGACTGGAAACTATGATAGAATAGACATACATAAAAAATACTCCTTGGCCTAGTAATATTTTCTAATTTAACAACATTATTTTAAATTTTTGTTGTTTCTTTTTCTCTATAGGTACCTTGCAATCTCCCAGGATGATTTGAAGTAGGAAGATATACTTTTTAGTTTTCCATTATTGAGTCCAATATGAACAAATTGCCACCTAGGAAGGCATGTTTTATTTGTTGTCCTATATTTGATATGCCAAGAAAGTCTCAATGTGTTTCTCCTTTCAAAAACAATAGTTTTTTGTTCAAAGCCTAGAAAATATATTTACTAAAATCACAAATATGTTGGACTCCAACATTTTTTAAATCAGACTTATTGTAATTGTATGAAGCCTCTATAGTCCTAGCCATTTCAAAACTAAATTTATGGACACATTTCTAGATTGCATCATAGATATTAGCTTGGGTTGAGTGTCCCTACATAAAAGTGCATTCCAGTTGATAGTTGAAAATGGGGTAAAACACTCAATATAGGCAGACATACATAGTCAAAAAGGAAAAAGAAACTAAAATTTTAATAGAACATCGTGCACCTAGAATCCAAAGCTCAAACACTAGCACTACTAGGAAACTTAATGAATGGAGTACAAACAAAGGAAGCAACCCTTACCAATGAAAATAATAGGAACAATTGATTTCCCAGTTAACCTTTGCGATTCACTTTGTATTTGTCGTTGTGAAGGTCCTGGCATCAACAATTATCTAAGGGAGTTAATTTTTAATATTTGAATAACTACACACATATAGAGTCAAAAAACAAGACAAACATAGTCAAAAAGAAAAAAGAAATAGAAATTTCAAGAAAAGAAAGTGGCTACTCATGCCTATTTTATACCCAGATGAAACATAACACAAAAATTGATACATGCCTATTGTAAAATCCCTTTATAATTTTTTCCAATTTCCACAAGCAATTTCACCTATTAACGTTGGAGAAACCATAAACCAACTGAAAGTAACCCTTTCACATTCTGATCACCCATATCCCAATGAGGGAAAGGTGAGAGAATATGGTGGAAAAGGGGATCATTAGGCCAAAATCCAAACTAAAGTACAATACTGGAAACCAACCCTTCACTTTGTAATCACCAAGTTCCCAGTGTGGGCGAGATGAGATCATACAGTGGAAGGGGGATCATTAACTGTGAAACTGAAAACTGCTAAAAGTACAAGAGAGTGATGGATCGATTGATTAGAATGATATGCAAATGAAAAATCAACCACTTATTCAGCGAGAATGCAATAGACCACTCAACCGATCAACATAATATGAAAATGCATACTTGACCATTTATTTAGTGGGAGTGGAATTACAAGGAAAGTAAATGTCTGGGTGGCTAGCCGACCCCTTCCGCTTTTTAGTGGGAAGTATAAGAAAGTAATGGACGACAAGGCTTGTCCCTTCCACTAAGAGTGGGGATTACAAAAAGTAAATTGTAGAAATAAAATGACTGAATTAGTACTACTAATAACAACCTTATAATATGATAAAATATGCAAATTACAAAGAGAATTAGATGTCCAATAAGCTCCAAAATGAAAGTAGATGATCTCCAAACATAAGTAAGCTATTTTACTAAAGAAAACAAGCCAAAAACTAAACTTTTACCAATCTGATATGAAACAACAACATTAAGAAATCGTAGACTAGCAAGCTCAAATCACACCAAAATACTCATAACTCAATCAACACTCCTCTAAATGACATGAAATCAAGTGTAAACAGCTCCAGGGAGATGGGTGACCAGTTTCAAGCCAACAAACAACAATAAGCAACCTCTAATATTTAGTGCACGCTTCCCAAAGCAAGAACAGGGATGGAACAAATTTCTAAGGGGCGTCCATCATAGAAAATCAAAGAGCACTCCAAAAAATCTAGAAACTTGTAACAAGGGGTGCCTAGGATGGTAGAAGAGATATAGCAAGTGCTCAAAACCATAGGAAAATCATGCAAGGAGCTATGAACCAAAAGATGCTTCCAACCAAGCCAAAACTAGCAATACAAAATTCAAAAAACTTCAAATATATTCATCACAATAAGCTCAATCTACTCTTTAGTGTAAAGAACAACCACAAAACTCAACTAGGTGCTATCTTGTAAACACAAAACCAAGGTTGCTAGGAGGTGTGCTTTGAACCTTGAAGTGAGTCTGTAGAAATTTTGGCAACACTTCGTTATAATTTTCAATGGATACCAAGAATGAAGCTCAACACTCTTATTTATAACCTTTTCTCCTTAAATTCAAATTCAATTCCCTTCAAAAAGGGCACCCAATTGAAATTCACATTCACCTCTCATGAAAATGTGTTTGAATTTCATTAGCCTCCTTCTCCAAGTCATCCCACATGAGAGAAATACAACTTTATTGAAAATGCAAATATAACATGAGATAGGCGTCGAAAATGATTAAGTGAAATACTTTATAAAAAATACTTTTATAAAATTAACCTATCTCTCCAAGCTAGGCATCCACCATGCCTTAGCCAAATATTTCACTTAAAATATAACTCAACCAAAGTATTGAATTTACCAAAATAAGCTCCAAGAGTTCGGGAGTCCAAATTGCTCAAACTGACTTGCCTGATATAGCCTCTGAACTGGATTGCTGGAACCCTACCAAAAATAGCACTGCTAAAAATAACATTTACTATAAATAACATACTTCTAAAAATAGTGTCTCCAAATGCATTTTAACCACATTCTGAGCAATCGTCGTAACTTACTAAAAATAGGGTGATCCCACAATACTGGTTTACAATTTTGGCCAAACTGGACACTAAAATAATTTTTTCTAACTAAATTTTCACTTTCAGGCACCTATAGCAGCTAATCCATGAGGAATTTGAAGATGATGCAAACTAGTGATTTGTGACATTTTGCCTATAGATTCTAAATATATTTTTTTCAAAATTTTTGGAATCAAATTGCACTTCTTTTTCCATCTCCTTCAAAAACTAGTTTTTTTTAGTAAACACCATTTTTAAGGAGTGACTCTCATCATATACAACATAAATTTTTTTCCATGAAGGATTAAATTCTAATTATTCTGAATTTAGATAACTACTATATCTAGTGCTTCTAATTGGTTTCATAGTGTTTTATTGAATATTTTTTCCTTAATCAAATTTCAAAGTCAAACCAATTACAATTCAGACATAGGTGGGCCATACACAACGTAACTTTTTTGGTATGTATTGAAATTCAATTTTTTTTTTGTTGGATCAAGGACTTCAATATCTAGTGAACTCATATATTTTTTTTTTTGGATAATTTGTTATTTTCCACATGTGCAAAACAAAGAGCTCGATTTTTGGTGAAAAACCTATGTTTAATAAAACTTAAGAAACAAATACATAATAAAACCAAACCATATTAAAATTGTATTTTTTGGATAGCTCATTCCGAGGACTACCATCATTTAGTTGGGTCTGTGAAGTCTCCTCCATTTTCATCCTCAACCCGAGCTTCGTAGGGCAAAATTCTAAAGTTTTTTGGTGCTAGAGGGGGAGAAAAGGGCAAACCCCCTTTCCACAACCATTTTCTTTGCTTATTTGCTAGGATATGTGGGACCCAACATTTAATGAGTTCGCTCGAAGGGGGGTTCTAGGGAACTCCCTTTGGGTTTGCTCGAACCAAAAGTTCATTCGAACCCCCAAAAACCAATTTTTTTTGCATGGGGTCACTTTTTGCAACTTTTCCTTCCTCACTGGAATTGTAAACCACTTTTGTGGGTTTACCCAATAGTAAGTCTAGGAAAGTTACCTATTTTAGTTGCATGTCATACCACTGTGAAGCTCTCTAAAAACCCAAAAGGAATCCAAAATCCAAACCACCAAACTCCAACATGCAAACCCCCAAAACTACCAAAGTATCCTCCTAGAAAATACGAAACCCTAATTTCTACTTCCAACTAGCATATGGGCCTTTGGGATAGGCTAGCAACCATTTGCAATGATCATTGCTGAGAAGGGGACATTACACCTAGTTATCAACAAAGCAAGGATTTATAATTTATATGTCCTATGTCTACACAACCCTCAAGCCTAACTACTCCTCCAAACTGCAAAAGCTATAAATTAGGAACAAACTTCTTTGATTTAGCAAGTTAATCAGAACAAGTTACATAGCAAAACAAATAAATAACAGTTGATACATCCTTACCTGATGTCTCCAACAGTTTGTTGAACTTGTTATTTATTTCCTCTTGAAACTTAGTCTGTAACCAGTAATTTTGTTTTTAATTTTTTGCAAAAAATCAAACATATGTTTCAATTGCAAAATGCATGAAAAAATGTTACCTTGCTTTCTTATTGATTTTAGAATCTAAACTTTTTTTGTAGGTAAAATAGTCTTGCTATAAAGAAAGAACTCCCAACAAAATTGCAAACAAGGAATCACATGCAAAAGATAGAAGATTAAACTACATTTCAATCATACATTCGTAGAATGGATACTCTATAGATCTTGAGTCAGAATGCCCTTTAGTGTTTTTAGAATGGCGCCTTTAGTTAGAATGCCCTTCAATGTTTTCAGAATGCTATCCGTCTTTCCAAATTGAGACCTTAAATTATTATGACACAAACACTTTTCTACTAGAGATAAGTTTTTTTTAGATTGTTCTAGATAGTCAAAGATTTATTTATGTCAATGTCTTTTCTGATGCAATTGATGGCTACATCTAGACTCTTTGTTGTCTGCCACCCACTGTCATAATTAATACTTGTACTTTGACAATCTTGGCACATATATTTTGCAGTGTGGAGCAAATGGCCATTGACATTTATTGTAGACAGATAAATTTCACTTTAATATTTATTGCAAAGTGGTAAACATCATTGTTGCATTTCTTGCAAATTTAAGACCTGATAAAATAATTGAACTTTGTACTAACATTTATTTACTCAACTTGAAAATGTTTCCAAGTTTTGAACTGTGGGAACTACTTCCATTGAAAATATAAATCATTTAAAATTAAATTTAACAAATATTGGTCATGAATGTACAGAGGCGACAAGCAAAAAGGTTCAGTTATCTACAACCGTTGATCCCAAAGGGAGGCAGGTAGGTAGGCGTAGTAAAAAGCATTCGTTCACGTCACACCCAGTCAATAATTCCTAGTCGCTTCAATAATTCCCAATCGCTTCCCATTTAATTCTGCTAAAAATTGCAATAATGCATTTGCGTATTTTCACCATTTTCCTTGTTTTTCACCATTTTTCCGTTTTTTTTTTGTTGTTTTTTTTTTTATGTTTTCCTCGCCACTATTGGTTCCCGCTCCTCCAAACTCTTCCTCGTTGGTATTTTTGGCGAGCTATAGCCTGAAAATAAGGTTTCAAAAAGGGTTTTAGAGTATGTTTATTAAAATGAAAATTATGGCCCTAATAACGAGCACATTTAGGTTTTAACATTATGACATTCTTTCCCTTAGGTTTTAATTATATATAGTTTTAAATATGTAATAAATAATTTGATTTATAATATATAATGTTATATTATATAATAATATAATAGTTAATATAATATTTAATATATAAATAATAAATATAATATAATAATATAATAATAAATATATAAAATAATGAAATAAATAGTAAATATTTATAAATAATATAATAGTTAATACATTATTCTATAATAAAAAAACTAAAATAAAATTAATAATAATATTAAAATCATTTTTTAAATGATCTATCAATTGATCTCATTTACTACACAAATGTGTACAAAAAGTAAACCAGATTTTCTCTAATTGACCTTCCACACCTCTTTCGGTACTCATTGCACAAGATGAGATTGCTAGTAAATAACACAATTAAAATTGAACTATAAAAGTAAAATTCCATCACATTAAATTATGTGATATAATCGATTTACAAATCATTGTCAGTTAGCAAAAGTGCACTCAAAAGGAACTAATAATTTAGACTATTACCTCATGTCCCCATGCAGCTGCTTAACTCTATTTTCTACTTAAATTTAAGCATGGATAATTTGGAATATTTTCCCATTTTAAAGGAGCAGCTACTGCTTAAGAAATAAAAATAAGCTGTCAAAAAATAGGGGGGCTGAAAATAAGCAGCAACTGCTTATTGTGAAAAATCTCAGGTGTGAAATAATATAATACTATTCAAAATTAAATTTTCAATTTATATTAATTTTTAGTCAATAATAACAGATTTGAATTCCCTGTCAATAATTTTTTGTTAAAATTAGCAACAACAAACTGTAATTAAATATAAAAATATACAGTTCATAAAAATTAATGGCAAGGAATAATAATTAAATATAAGAATATACAGTTGAATTATGTTTTTATTTTAATAAAGGAAAAACCAATTTAAAAAATATACATTTAAAAAAATACAATTTAAAATGACTGCTTAAATATAAGCAGCAAAATCAAATATACATGAGGACACCAGCTCCACAAATTTCTCCTAGAATAAAAGAGCAGTGACTGCTAATGAAAATAAGCTAAGCAGTATATCGTTTTAAAACCAAATTCAATCCCAACATATATCTACACAAGTCAATTAACATAGATAAACGGTGTCCTCCCATTCAGTTAATACAATAATTGCACCGCGGAAAGCGGCCATAACTTGTGCGGAAGCTTCACATCCCTTCCCACGAGTCTCGCTTGGAATATTCAAGGGCCCCACCCATCAACGTTAAAATATTATTCAAAGTTGTGCGTACAAGTCCAATGCGGTCCTTCTCTTTATTAAAAGACAACGAGTGAGCAGTTTAGGTCGGTTTGGCGTGACCACCAATATCTTGAATGGTTGTTCAGCACTGTACCCACCAACTAATATCTGCTCGCAATATCACCACACGAATTTGGGGGAAAAATCATGGAAAGGAAATAGACTGAACATATATTGCTTACACGCAACCTGAGGCCATCATCTTCGTTGCATTTGACAGATTGAAATTTGACCTCATCTGCAACTGTCGCTGCAAGCGTGGGTTAAAGTGAGTAAAATGCTTCACACCATTTCTTCCTTGTATAAATATTTGTTGTGCTCAGAGTAAATAATCTGAATTTTGTTTATTAAGTGGTTTGATTGGGTACCTACAGCAACATATTTTAGGAAATTGTTTTAGTCGCTTCAACTGCAAATGCAGCCTAAGCTCTGGTTAAGTTACTGAATTATCTGATTTTTAAACACTTGAATTCGGTGTTTTTCTTTTTTTTTTCCGGTAATTAGGACATGAATTCCGGTTAAATTAAACAAAAACTACTTAGTCTTTTGACACTTGAATTGTAAGTTTTTCCTGTAATTAAGAGATGAATTCTGGTTAAATTAGAAAATTACATAATATTTTGACACTTGAATTCTAAATTTTTCCCTTTTTCCTGTAATTAGGATATGAATTCTGGTTAAGTTAGAAAATGGCCTAATCCTTCAACTCTTCAATTTGAAGTTTTTCCTTTTTCAGGTGACTAGGACACGAATTCAAATCATATTCTACATAAAACGGAAAAAATGCATTCTTTTAATTTAGTGTGTTTTAAAGCCAGCTGTATTAGTATTTTAATCTTAAAAACTCTTGTCTTCAGAAACAGTGGAAAAAACATGTCTACATTGTATTTCGTGTGTTTTAAAGTCAGCTGTATTAGTTTTTTAATCTTAAAAAGGAAGTATGGTTTTTTAATTTAGAAATTTAAGATTATGCTGTATTTCTGAAAATATCTTTGTGTGTAGACCTGTTTCAGTAAAGAATCATGAATTTTCTCTACTGGTTTAAAGAAATATTGGTGTATTTCTTACGATTTGTCTATAATTATTTGTGCATTTTAATTAATTAATTAGTAATGGAATATTAAGTCTAGAGATGGAATTAAATGTATATTTTAATATGTTTTTGTGAAAGTATAAATGATATCTAACAAGTATGAAGTATTTTGATAGTATATTAAATTATAATGTTTTGTGAGGATTCAATTTGTAGTGTTTGAGTCAAATTTATTATCTATATTTCATAAGTAGCAATTCACATGAACCCTTCTCTAACTAGCATTCATACTCCTTTACTTCTCTAACCAAAATTAAAAAATAACACCGCTATAATCTTTACCTTATTTTCTTTTAATCTCTATATTTTTACCCAAACTTATCAACACTTGAACCTTTAAATATAATTACTAATATACCATTGACTTTAAAAAATAATATTTAAATAAGAATATTTATAATAATTCATTTAAAATAACAAATTATATGATAATATATTAAAAAATATATATTATGGATCAACTCTATCCATTTTTTAATTAAAAGTAAAATATATACATAATAGAAAATTATGGATCAACTCTCTCCATTTTTTAATTAAAAAGCCAAAATATTTTACAACAAAAGGGAAATTATGAACTTGACTTTAATTATTTTTTATTCAAACCTCTATCTATAAATATTCTAAAATAATCTAAGCAATCTAAATATTTAAAAAAATATTAATCTTTAACTTAGTCTTAACATAACAAATTTAATTTGTCAGTCTCCATAAAGTGCCCCCACTATTTCTCCACAATAATTCTTCTTTTATGTACCTCTTTTACCATTTTAGAATAGGTATTGCGATTTGCCGGTTGATAAATTCACCTGTCTACAATCTTACAGTTACTGGTCAATCTCGCTACTTGTCTTATCACAAGCAAAAGCAGAGCTGCATGGTTGACACTTGCCATTTAACCTGGCATACACGTAAACCCTGCGTAAAAGCCATCCAATGGTAGAATAGAACGCATGAAGGAAGCAACCTTGAATATGATGCCTTCGCTTAGCTCAATGCCAATTTTGACTTTTTCCTATAAAATATCTCAGGCGGTAGAGAAAAAAATTGCTTTTTCCTATAAAATATCTCAGGCGGTAGAGAAAAAAATTGTTTTGCCGTATTGAGTTATAAAAAACTTAAAGTACACCCATCTATATTGTTCTACTCTAGATAGGTATATTTGATATCTGATCTGGTATCCAGCGTTAAAATATGTCACCGTATACTAGACTGACAATCGGAATCTCGTTGTATGGCGTCATTGAGAAAGTCCTGCAGTGTGGTCATCAATTTGTTTTTAAGCTGGGTTAATAAAGCAAACTCCAATGGCTAGGGAGTCCTGTTAACATAAATTACACGCAAGCTTGCAACAAGCCTTTCGGTTTGTTAGTTTGAAGCCATCTTCTTTTCCATATGCATGTGCATCTCCAAACCTTGATCCTGTGATTGAAAGGTTTCACTTCATTCCTTTTATCATATAATGGTTTATTGTATGTTGAATAAATCTGGTTTGTTTTGGTGCGCGAAAGTGTTGCAACAAAATTTCGAAAAATAATGTATTCCAGAGAAATCAACTGCAACAGTAAGCCAGTTAATTACCTAATCCTTGGAGATTATTCTTTTTCCATGAATAGGCGGTGATTTTGAAATCTTTGTGTTTTGACTGAAATCAAAGCATTTAACAAAAAAAGTGTAGAAAATGGGGCTATTTGATCCGTTCAGCTGCAGATTTTTTAAATCGAGTAATTTGGTATTCAAGAATAAAGAGTCTACTTATTTTTGTAAAGGTCTCAAATTTAAATTTTTGCTTTGGAATTTGTTTATTTCTTGCTGTTTAATTTTTAATTTGTTTTCAAATTTTCATGGTATCTTATTTAAAGAGTTTTAAGTTTATTTTTTTGAACTCTTTTTTTTTCTCTTTCTGAATTTTAATGCATCTGTGGTATTCTGGAATATGAATGTTGGAAGACTGATGTGACCCTGACATTTTAGCAATGTAAACAATGTATTTCAGGTTTTGGGCAAATGCTTCCTGCAAACAGGTATTCCCCAAACATTATAGCAGAATTTCCCAAAAAAATATATGTGGAATGTTGACTTTGAGTGCCAGACAAAGTGTTGTATTTATTTATTTATTCCAGTGTTTAGTAGGGGTTTTCTCAGTTTAATGGACTCTGTTGAAGGAGAAGGTCTGAAGCTCCGGGAGTCGAACTCTTTATCTTACACACAATTGGGGTTCTAAGTCCACAAGGTTTATACCTGGTGTGCTTTCAAGCTGACAATCCAAGCACAGTTTGAGAAACCAGAATACGAGATATTTACTTTTGCGGCTGTTTCAGCTCTCGGAAGTAATCAAGGCTCTTTTACATTGTCGTCTCTTTGCCCGGTTCAGAATCTGGCCAATCATGCAGGTGCTAAGATGATATTATTCTGAAGGTTCTAATTATGTATCAGTGGATTCTGAATTCTTGAGAGTGCTCACTCATTTTGGTAAATCACTTCTTGTCTTGATTCTCCATCAGTAATGAAATTTTATGCAAATTGAGGACTAGATGTTCTTGTAGAAGAAACCTAGCCCTTAAGGTGGAAGAAAAGGAAGCTGATGCTCATCAGCTGAATTTTATGAAGCAGGGGAAATTTTAGAAATTAAGCATGCCATTTCTTTAACATTCAGTCATTAATATTTTGCTTCTTTGAAAATGCATCTTTTAATAGGGACCATTTTTTAACAGCTGAAATCCTGGATATAATTGCCAACAATCAAAAAATAATTCTTTGTGAGGGCTAGTTGATGGTCCAAGGTATTTAGATGCTTATGAATTCTGTGGTTTCCAGTGGTTATTATCTAAATTTGAAGGCTGGAGTAAGGACCATCTTAATGGTTTTGTTTGCCAATTTTAGATATATATTTTGAAGACGGAATATTGAAAATGTAATACTTCAGCTTCAGGATTTGATCCTCCAAGACTTCTTTTCCATAACATTTCAGATCATACTTCTTAATGCATCATTAGCATGAGAAAAAATAAAAAAATAAAAATTGAGTGCAAGACAATTTCCAGCTACGCTTCTAGGTAATAGGAATTATGATTGTATATTAGTCCTTCATGCTATAAGAATTTTTATTTTGGATTTTGTGAATAACCTTCAAGAATTTATATTAAATGAGGATATGACCATCTCTTACATAAGGTTGAGTGCAAACTCCCTCATCTTTAAATTCATTCTGTTGATGGATTCCAACATTTCATTTCTTCTTCAAATATTCTCTTTGTGCTTATCGTGCATTTATATTATCAAATTTTATCTTCGTTGTAATACTTTATTGTAGAGAATGATTGTCCAGATGTAAGACGAGGGGAGGCTCTAAAACATGGTACTGTGGTTGTTTTGGGACATGGAGGGAGGATTATGATCATAAATGTGTCCTTTCTGATGACAAATTGTTTGTGCATGTGACTAAGGTAGTCAGAGTTCTTTTATGTTTTAGTTTATTTAGCATCGTCAAGCATCACATATCGTGTTTTGCGTGTCGAAGGATATATAGCTATTAAAAGTTTGCTTTTTAGTTTTTACTCAAGTGTATTGGCTGGGTGGAAACATGAAATTCCTTAAACGTCAGGTTGTTGTCTCTGGCACAGACTAAAGAGTTTTATCATCCAAACCTGTGGATCTACGTCATTAACAGAAACATCCTGTTTACATTTCTAGTCAAACATTTATATATGTAAAGTATAATTACTTTATTGACCATTGTCAAGTATCACAATTGTGTTTTGAGCATTGAAGGACATATAGTTATGAACAACTTGTGCTCTAGCCAAATGTACTGGCTGAGTGAAAATATGGAGTTTCCTCAAAAAGTCAGATTCTTTCTTTCGGTCATTAGAATAGAGCATTTTCTTATTCCAGTGGTGTGTGTGGATATATACGCTAATGAAAACATATTCTTCACTATTCTAGGCAAACACGTCTATTTGAAAATTATTTGTTTAGTCCTGTTTCCCTCAATAGTCTGTTTTAAAACCATAAAAAAAAACTAGGAATAAAAAGACCCTGTATTCTATTTGCTAGGTTCCAGGCATTTGCAACAACAAAATGTTTCTTCTTGTTTGGGACTCTCGTCAGATAGAATGAGACAGCTCTTAGGAAGCTTCCAGATGGACATGCGAGTTTCTATGCAATCCAACATTTTCTTTATGAGCATATATCAATAGGACAAAAATAAATGGACTCATGAACCAGAAGCCTTGACTTACCAAAAAATATCTAAATGTTTACCCACATATTCCTATTCGTACCTAAAAGAAACGTTGCTGATGAATGCCACTTGACATAAGTATAATCTTCTATGCATAGTTGGTAATACTACAAATTTATTTGTTTGGAAGTTATATGTTCCTCTTGTTATTGAAAGTAACGAAGTTAGCTCCTGGTGCAATTCTTTTGATACTGAAATGATCTGAGAAGTCTGTAAATTTTGGTTTCTTATTTTAGTTTACAGTTTGTGTAAAGCTTAAAAATGCATGTTTTTAGCTAGGCATTATCATAAGAATTTTTTATAGATCGTCATTTATTTATTTTCTCAATGTTGTAATATTCAGAAGGGCACAATGATCACAACGGTCTAGAGAAAATTTTCGAGTATGCATGACTAGATTTGGGGTTGTTCTTGGCAGTGGTTGAAATCCAGGATGCACACATCTATTGCTCTACTTGACAAAAAAGGGATAAATTACCGACCATTTATGCACACTTAAATCAATTGTAGATCAAGTGACATCTGGGGACGAGAGCAATATGCCAGACCTTTCAACATGTGAGGCTGAATCATGCTGTATTGGAGAGACTTGCAATGGCAGTGATTCTGTCATACATAAGAGCTCTGAGAAGAAAAATAATGCAATTGTTTTTGGTGGACCTTCTGATGTTCCATTGTGGAGGCGCTCCATTTTTTGCTATGGAATTGGGCATATGCTGAATGATCTCACTTCAGCATGTTGGTTCACTTACCTTTTGATGTTTCTGACAGAAATTGGCTTGACTCCAAGGTGAGTTTCTTCGTGTCTGATCGAACTGATAATATGGCTTATCCATGAAATTGTAAGGTTCTCTCTTTTCATTTTTAGGTAGATATTCACACGTAAATGGAACTTGCAAGTGATATGGTAAGTAAAATATTCCCTTTGTTGTTAGCTAGATCCAAAATTATCAGGACTTGCATTCCTAATAGGACAACGGGATGCAATTCTACAAGAAGGGCATTGACCCTCATTTTTTGAAATAAAACCTAGTGTAGTAAGGTCTATTAGAAGAAAAATTATCATATCCTTTAATAGAAAATTCTCAAGGCATAGGACATTCTTAACTAGCCAACTAGTTTGAAAAATTGTCAGCAATATATGTTGCTTCTATTGGAAAATTTGTCTCTTTACATAGCAATTGGCCTTTTGGAAATGCTCTTTTCTAGTCAATGCACTAATTGTAATTGCCAACAATTACTTGGAGATAGGTGCATTGGATTTCCATCTATCTTTTATAAATTGTCATTAAAGTTCAGATCCAAATATTTTAAGGGGTGAAACTTTTCTGGAAATTTGATAATTCTATTCCATATTCCAAGATTGTATTTCATCTGAAGGGGTTTTGGATTGAACTTATCAAAAAAGAAATTTTATAAATCTCTTAATGTGCATGTGCACTACATTTATTTATTACAAACATTAGCCATAAAATAACTTTCTATTCTAGATATGTAATGGTAATCTAAAGCAATTTATAAATCTCTTAATGTTCATGTGTACCACATTTATTTATTACAAGCATTATCCATAAAATAAATTTCTATTCTAGATTACCGTTACATAGCTAGAATAGTAAGTTATTTTATGGCTAAAGTTTGTGATAAATAAATGTAGTGCACATGCACATTAAGAGATTATAAACTGCTTTTTTCATAAGTTCAATCCAAAAACCCTTCTTCTAGCCACATACACATGCCATTTCCCATTTAGTTTTGTGCCCACCTTGATGAGAACATCTTAATGCATTAACATTTTGACAAGTGGCATACTCCTGTGCTAAGTTTGGTTGACGGTCCTATCCCCACCCATCTTTATTTCACCCCCATTTACACTTATTCCCATAAATTCACTATCTATTCATTCCTATTACATCCTTGATAGCACTTATTTCCATACATTCACTCCTAACCTTAAAGCCACCACCTTATCCCTATGGATCATTTATGAGTGACTCAAGTTCAACTTGGGTCAATCTCGAGGAGCACAAGAATGATCCCCCAATTCATTATAAAAAATTCTAATTCTAAAATTCCCTTCCCCTTCTATTAGTTTTATGAGCTGACTTAACAACATGCATTTCATTAACATATTGCTATATCATGGTATTTAACGACATTCAATGTGCACATAAATTCATAAGGTGAATTTTAAGAAATCATGATAGATCGGAGAACTATTAAAGCATTTACTTTTGAAGTTAAGAGCATTAAAGGAATCAAGTCCGCATCATCATATAGGCCATTTGCATGCTTATGAATGCTATCTCCAATCTTCTTATCACCATTAATTTGGTTTGCCAAGGGGTTTGACCTACAAGAACCCATTCATGTATCTATTTAGCAAGCTTTTCAATAATGTCTCTAGACACCACCTTGACAAATTCAGACAACTAGAAGGTGAAGGCAAGCAACCTTTTAGGTGCATATTTTGTTAGTTTAGTTGTTGCATGACACAGATCGATTCCACGTGTCAGATCAGGTTTGTAGTGGTTGGGATTGAACTTGTAGGGCTCAAGAGTGAGGATTGATTTGCATATTTTTTGTGACATAACAAACTTTGAGACAATTCATTAGATTGAGGCAAATAATTTCAGGACAATGGCGAATTGATTCGGAACAACAGTAGCTTCATTCTTCCATCATCAATCCTAGAGCTAAGCCCCTCTATCCACTTATTTAATTATTTGCTTTTATTTCAATTCAATTATCAATCCCAGCTCTTATATCTAGGGTAATTTTATTTTTATTGATTGAATTTATTTATTTAATCAAAGATTTCTATAAAAGGGATTTTATACTCCCTTAGATATGAAGCTTGTGACCAACAAGAGAGGCCAAGAGAGTAGAGATGTGAAAAGGTTTGCTCCCATCAATTGTGGTCAAACAAAGAAGGAAGAGAAGGGCAACAAAGGATGCAATCCCACGAGCTAAGGCAGATAATAATGGCTATGATCCAGAGAAGAAAGGCATTTAGGAGGAAGCAAAACAAGCAGCGATGAAGAAAGGTGGGGAGGATGACAAGAAATGGTTATAAAAATTGCAGAATGGCTTGTTTTCCCATTTTCTGCCTTTTCCAAGGATAATCTCCCTTTACCTCTAGTTAAGAAACCTCCAAATAAAATGACAGCTGCCCTTGATTATCATGAAGGGGAGGCTGATCTTTTTTATTTTCAGATATAGGGTTGAGTGATTCTAGAAACCTATCAATTATGAATCCTAAGATTAGAGATCTGAATGTTAATACCACAAAGGGCAATCCTTATTCTAGACTCCACCTTAAGAAGAGCAATTATGGAATTGTATAACCAAGATATATTTTGCAAATTTGTGATCTTTGGTCGACTTTAGAGGATCTCAAGTGTTGGATGAGTCAAAAGCGGCCCCATTGCTCCTTCCTTAAGACTTCTTCCATACGTTGTTTTAATCTGTTTAGTATAGAGACTTCAATGTGCAAAATGGACCTTGGATCATTGAAAACACGACTCCATTCATGTGGCCATGGTCTCCACTTTTCAACCTAGAGTAAGAGAGAATTTTAGAGGTGCCATTATGGGATGATGGAATTCTTGAACGGATTGCTAGATTCTTAGGGGAATTTATTAGAGTGGATGGCATAGATAATAGCAAAAGTTTGACATCTTATGCATGATTGTGTTCCAACATCAACCTGTCAAAAACCCTTCATCTATGTAGTTCAATTCAGCTCAACCTAAGGAGTTTGGAGTCAAGATATTGATTATGAGGGCCTGCCATTTAGATGCTTCAGGTGTGAGAAGATTGGAAATAAAGTTAGCAAGTTCATTGTAGAAACCCTAGTTTCCCCTGTTTCTCGAATCTGACCGTTTTGTTTGTTTTTTGGTGTATTTTGATTTTTTTGATGTTTTTGCATGAATGGTAAAGAATGCGATTTTTGGAAATAAATTGATATATAATTGCATATAAACTCAAAGAGCTCAGATCTAATACAAAGAGGCTCAGAAAACAATGACTATTGATTTCATTATTTTTGCCATAGCTATTACAATAAGAATCTTTGAAAATACAGGCAAGATCTGGCTAATATTATTTAAAAAAGAACCTGATTGCAGCAAGCTGAAGATGGTTGAAAAATTGGTACAGCTGCTATGGAAATCCACTTGTCCCTCCGTTAAATGCCCGTAAACTGCTCCTAAGATGACTGCGCCAACTGGGTAGGAGTCAGATGGCCAAAGTGGAAGGCGTTTACTCCTGAACAAAGAAGTACGGCTTTCTTGAATGGTACGGCCAGGTACAGAAAGGTACGGCCTGAACACAGCAGCAATAAATAGATTAAAAGTACGGCTCCCTCTGAAGGTCCCCAGATGTGAAGAAATAGGCGCCTCACTGTATAAACCCCTGCTGGATAAATTGCTAATCAAAGGCCCTGAATACTTCTTATCTGTGATGCTCTGTAATTTCTTCTGAATGAAGAAACCTCTTTGTTGGCAATAAATCGGATGATATTTCACACCCTCTGAATTGCTCTCATTGGAGATGGCTCGTTCCCTAATGCACTGAGACTGAAACCCTTGGCTTCCGTGCTCTGGTTGAAGACTTCAACAATTTTCAATAAACAATAATCATAATGGCTCGATTTTCAATGCAAAGCTTATATCCCCTTTGAAAAGTGCGAATTCCTTAATAATAGGGAATCATTAAAAATTCGACTTCTATTATTTAATTTCTCAATAGTCTTCAATGCAATTTTTTTGATTATAAAAATAATCTCAAATGGCCCCTTCCAATGTTGGGCGACCGCTTCACTGAAATCACTTAAGTCGTAATATTAAAATATTACAACTTTATATTATATGCTCCAGTTAATTAATATTTAATTAATTCAATTAAATATTAATATCTCTCTCAATATTCACCCGATGCACGAACCGTCTGAAGCTGACGACTAAGGAAGTGATTATGCACGTGATCAATCCATACTGCTAAAAATAGCAGGGGTCCCTCGCTGAGTGTTGAATACTGCTAAAAATAGCAACTCAGGTAAACTGTGTCCAAATGAGCCCGAACGAAAGCCAATTGACCAAATACTGACAACTGAAGCTGAGCCAAGCTCCAACATGACCCTCTATCCAACCTATCAGCCCATGAGGGTCGCATAATAGGCTAATCCTGTGCTCTGAGAGATGTCAACTAGAAGGGGACATGACAGTCCGCCCCTCCTGAAATTGCTTGTCCTCAAGCAATCTCAACTCCGGATGTTGCAGAATATCCTCGCTCTCCCATGTAGCATCCTCCACTGGAAAATCTCTCCATTTCACTAGATATTCCCTGATAGTCCTCCTACGCAACTGTCTCTCTTTGTACTCCAGGATAGACTCAGGTACTAAAATCAACTTTACCTCATCATCTAAGGGAGGTAGAACTGCAGACGGTACCACACAGTGTCCCAACGCCTTCTTGAGGTGTGATACATGAAAAACATTGTGTACCATGCTCTCTGTCGGAAGCTCAAGCTCATAAGCCACCTCTCCAACTCGCCTCAGGATCCTGAAAGGACCGTAATACCGTGGCTTAAGCTCTCTGACCCACTCTTCCTAAGAGTGGACTGACGGTAGGGCTGCAACATAGGTAAACCATGTCACCCACCTCAAAACGGTAGGTTTGCCACATGAGGTAAACCATATGCCCACCTCAAATGCCTCTCCGTCCTCTTGATGCATCTGCTTTTGCTGATTCTGTGCCTTGGCGATATTTTCCTTGAGAGCCTTCATAGTATCCTGACTCTCCTGCAACAAGTCTCCAGCACTCGGCACTCTACTGTCACTCAGTAGCAAATCCAGAAAACTCGGCGCCTCATACCCGTACAACGCCATAAAAGGGGACATCTGAATAGTCATGTGGAATGTCGTGTTGTAGCAATACTCGCACAAATGAATCCACTTGACCCATGCCTTCTGCTGCCCTGCAATATAATTTCAGAGGTAACCTTCCACCCACTTATTCACAATCTTCATCTGCCCATCGGTCTGCGGATGGTAACTGGTGCTCGGTGTAAGCTCAGTCCCACAAAGTCTAAATACCTCCTGCCAGAAGTGACTCAAGAACCGACTATCTCTATCACTCACAATGCTCCGAGGCAACCCATGTAGTCTGAATACGTCACGAAAGAAGACCTCTGCTACCTGTGTAGTTGTGTAGGTAGTGGTAATCAGAAAGAAGTGGGCATACTTCGTTAGCCGATCCACAACTACGTATATGCAATCTCGCCCTTGGGCTTTAGGCAAGCCCGTAATGAAATCCATCGACAGGCATTCCCACTTCCTGTCAGGAATCGGAAGTGGCTGCAATAAACCTGTCGGGTATGTGTTCTCCTGCTTGTTCTACTAACAAATAGGGCACTCACACACATACTGAAGAACATCTGCCTTGAGTCCTTTCCATGTGAATCTCTCCCGTATCTGTCTATAGGTTTTGAAATACCCGGGATGTCCTGCAGTCGGTACATCATGAAAGGCTCGCATGATTATGTTCTTCACCTCTGACCCTAGGATCAAATAAATCCTGTTCTTGTAAATGATCAAGGTCATTCACAAGCGTGTACCTGGTATCAATCGTCGATCCCTCAACAATGCTGGAAGCCCAAGTATCCTTGGCATACTCTGCCACAATCATATGCCTCCAATCCTCTGAAATGTGAACCATAGAGCTCAAATATGGCCTGCGTGAAAGAGCATCAGCTACTACGTTCTGTGTACCTTTGATATACGAGATATCAAAGTCATATGCCTGCAATTTACTGACCCACTTCTGTTGACGATCATTGAGATCTCGTTGCCCTCAAGAAGTGTCTCAAACTGTTATGGTCAGTTTTGATGCAAAATTTGCTGCCAACAAGATACTGCCTGAATTTTGCTAAGGCATGCATGATAGCGAGCATCTCCTTATCATATATGCTATAAAGTCTCTCTAGCCCTCTGAGCTTACGACTCTCATACACAATCGGGTGCTTGTCCTGCATAAGCACCGCACCAATGCCCTCACCTGATGCATCGCACTGAAGCTCAAAAGGCTTCGTAAAGTCTGGTAGTGCTAAAACAGGGCATGTAGTCATCAACTCTTTAAATCTCTCAAAACATTCCTGTGCCTCAGGAGTCCAAATAAATGCACCCTTCTTCAGTAAATTTGTCATAGGGGCTGCATGTCGTGAATAACCATTCACGAATCGGCGGTAGAACCCACACAAACCTAGAAACCCTCTCAATTGTGTCAGGTTTGCCGGTGTAGGCCAGTCAATAATGGCGCGGATCTTTTCAGGATCCATCCGCACTCCATTTGCACTAATAATGTGACCTAAATATAACAATTCGGTCATCCCCAAGTCACACTTGGATTCCTTGGCGTACAAGGACTCCCTCTCAAGAATACTCAACACTGTCTCCAGGTGAGCCAAATGCTCCTGCCAAGTCCTGCTGTATATAAGGATATCATCGAAGAAGACCAATACGAATCTCCTCAGCAGTGAATGAAAAACCCTGTTCATTGTGGACTGAAATGTAGTTGGCGCATTAGTGAGCCCAAATGGCATCACTACGAACTCGAAGTGCCCACAATGACAACGGAAGGCAGTCTTCTCTATGTCCTGCTCACGAACCCTGATCTTAAGTCAATTTTTGTGAAGTAACATGCACCATGGAGCTCATCAATAAGCTCGTCTATACGAGGTATCGGATACCTGTTTTTGATCGTCCTCTTATTCAGGACTCTATAGTCAATACACATGCGTAAGGTGCCATCCTTCTTTACCAAAACAACCGAAGAAGCGAATGGTGACTTGGTAGGCCGAATGTGACCCATAGCAAGTAACTCCTTGATCGTTTTCTCGATCTCATCCTTCAGCCGCTTAGGATGTCTATAGGGCGTAATCATAACGGGCTTAGCGCCCTCCTCAAGCTCAATAATATGCTCAATGCCCCTGTCTGGAGGTCTCCCTGGTGGAATATCACTGAATACCTTATCATGCTTGATTCTCAACTGCTGTATGTCGGGATGATATTTAGTCTTTTGCTGTCCCTCCTGTATAGGTGCCAATGTGCACTCCGCAGCCCACTCTACCATGTCGTGACGCATGAGCCTCTCCATCCGACGAAAAGAAATTGTTTTGATGTTGTTATCCCGAATTGCTTTTAGAATATGTGTTTTCCTGTCAACATCAAAACGGATCTCCATGTCCTTGAGTCGAAGAGTGACTTCCTCAAGTGAATGAAGCCACTTCATGCCCAAGACCAAATCAATGTCTCCCATGTTAACTACGTAGTAATCAGCCTTGAACTCATAATTATTCAAGCGTAAAGGGAGATCCTTAATCATGCGTTCACACCTCAAAGTGTATCCGTCGGCCACCTTAACCCTAATGCCCTCGAACTCCTCAGTGATGAGTCCGCGTTTCTCAACAAACCTAGCATCTATGAAATTGTGCGTGGCTCCTGTATCAAGTAGGGTAATGACCCTCTGTCCTGCCAACACTCCATGAATCCTAAAAGAGCCCTCCTGCTGAATGCTAGATAGGTGTGCCTCCTGTATTTGAAGCTCTGACTCAGTCTTTGCCTTAGGCTTTGAAGCCTCTGACTCTGACTCCCCAGAACTCTCCTGCTGTTCGGAATTTTCTGATTCTGAATCCTCATAGTATGCCCACATCACTCGATTTGCCTTGCCCTTAGGTCTTAAAGGACAATCGTGATTGGCGTCATAAGGACCTTTGCAGTAGCAACAAAGCTTCTTCCTGCGTAGATCGTTAAGGGCCTTTCGATCCAAAGGTGGTGTTGTTGATTTACCCTTCGAATCATTCTTAGAGTCTGATTTTTCTTTGTTAAAATCAGACTTCTCTTTGTTTCTGTTAAAGCCCTTATTGTCCCTGAAAGAAGAAGAACCCCTGGAGTTGAAGCTACTAGAAGGTGCTGCCAACTCCATACTCCGTGCCTTCTTCATCGCTTCCTGTAATGAAGGCGGATCAAAGGCTTTGATCCAACCTCTCAATGGCTCTGTCAAACCCTCCATGAAGAGTACCACAAGCCGTCTCTCTGAAATATTCGGAACCATAACTGATAACTTCTGAAAGTCACCAATATACGACTCCAAACTACCGCTCTGTCTCAATTGAGCCAAGTCTCTGAAGTAGGATTCTGGATCCTTCCTGTCAAACCGCTCAACCAACCTGTCAACGAACTCCTGATAGGATGTGACCCGATCATGCTGTAGGGTCACCATACCGTGGTGCCACCAGTCGTAAGCCACTCCCTCAAGATGCAGTGTCGCATATCTGATTGCATCCCTCTCCGCCATCAGACGCAATGTAAGAAATGTGTCAAGCTTACTAATCCATGCTTGGGCTGTCACTTTGCCACTACCATCGAACATCGCTAATGTGAGCTTGTTCGTAGCATGTTTCAGATCATTGTTCTGATGTCTAGGTCTCCAATCCTGTCGACCTCTGTTATGTTCTCTCCTCTGAGTGACAAATCGGTCAAAAGAGATCCTCTCTCTGACCTCAGGTGGTACCAACTCCCACTCCTCGTTCGCTGCCATAAGTGTATCAGCGAACAACTCCTCATGCTCCTCACCTGCAATAGCCTCATCGGGCTCCTGTCTCATGAAAGTAGGCCTAGTAGGCCGGTCTGTTGTCCGTGAAGCTGTCCTAGGAGCTCTCCGTGAACCTGCATCACTCCTGTCATCGTCACGATGTGGTGACGGTCTCCTCGGAGTACCCAATCTTTGAAGTGCTACTGTCAACTGCTGCAACACATCATTTGACTGCCGTTGACCTGCTCGTAAATCTCTAAGAGTGAGTAGAACCTCTGCACCGTCTTGATCCCTAGGGTTTTGAGGGATCTCTGTTCTAGGATTATCTGTTCTGTTAGCCATATTTCCCGGCTGCCTATTCAAACCCTGTTGCTTGTCAATCAAGGCTCGCCTGCGTGTATAATACCTGTGAGACCCAATTTGTTCTGGCTACATAAGACTGCTTAACCCTCAGGATGGCAGGATTTAGCTCTGATACCATTGTAGAAACCCTAGTTTCCCCTGTTTCTCGAATCTGACCGTTTTATTTGTTTTTTGGTGTATTTTGATTTTTTTGATGTTTTTGCATGAATGGTAAAGAATGCGATTTTTGGAAATAAATTGATATAAAATTGCATATAAACTCAAAGAGCTTAGATCTAATACAAAGAGGCTCAGAAAACAATGACTACTGATTTCATTATTTTTGCCATAGCTATTACAATAAGAATCTTTGAAAATACAGGCAAGATCTGGCTAATATTATTTAAAAAAGAACCTGATTGTAGCAAGCTGAAGATGGTTGAAAAATTGGTACGGCTGCTATGGAAATCCACTTGTCCCTCCGTTAAATGCCCGTAAACTACTCCTGAGATGACTGCGCCAACTGGGTAGGAGTCAGATGGCCAAAGTGGAAGGCGTTTTCTCCTGAACAAAGAAGTACGGCTTTCTTGAATGGTACGGCCAGGTACATAAAGGTACGGCCTGAACACAGCAGCAATAAATAGATTAAAAGTACGGCTCCCTCTGAAGGTCTCCAGATGTGAAGAAATAGGCGCCTCACTGTATAAACCCCTGCTGGATAAATTGCTAATCAAAACCCCTGAATACTTCTTATCTGTGATGCTCTGTAATTTCTTCTGAATGAAGAAACCTCTTTGCTGACAATAAATCGGATGATATTTCACACCCTCTGAATCACTCTCACTGGAGATGGCTCGTTCCCCAATGCACTGAGACGGAAACCCTTGGCTTCCGTGCTCTGGTTGAAGACTTCAACAATTTTCAATAAACAATAATCATAATGGCTCGATTTTCAATGCAAAGCTTATATCCCCTTTGAAATGTGCGAATTCCTTAATAATAGGGAATCATTAAAAATTCTACTTCTATTATTTAATTTCTCAATTGTCTTCAATGCAATTTTTTTGATTATAAAAATAATCTCAAATGGCCCCTTCCAATGCTGGGCAACCCCTTCACTGAAATCACTTAAGTCGTAATATTAAAATATTACAACTTTATATTATATGCTCTAGTTAATTAATATTTAATTAATTCAATTAAATATTAATATCTCTCTCAATATTCACCCGATGCACGAACCGTCTGAAGCTGACGACTAAGGAAGTGATTCTGCACGTGATCAATCCATACTGCTAAAAATAGCAGGGGTCCCTCGCTGAGTGCTAAATACTGCTAAAAATAGCAACTCAGGTAAACTGTGTCCGAATGAGCCTGAACGAAAGCCAACTGACCAAATACTGACAACTGAAGCTTAGCCAAGCTCCAACATGACCCTCTATCCAACCTATTAGCCTACGAGGGTCGCATAATAGGCTAATCATGTGCACTGAGAGATGTCAACTAGAAGGGGACATGACATCCATTACTCCAAGAAGACCTTGGGAATGATTTCTAAGAAAGATGAGTTTCAAATTCAGCCTACATGCATTTAGAGACCAAGAGAAGACTTGGAAAAGCAAAGGAATTATAAAGAAACCATGAGAAATTCTTTGTTGGTAAACATCAAAAGACGAGTCATGAAGCTCAAGCAAATATACTCACTCTACCAAAGGTCTAAGAAGCTACCAGACTTAAAGTAATTTTGGAGAGCCAAATAAAATTCCTATTGAAGATAACTGTGATGATAGTGAGAGGCTAATAGGTGAGGCTATTCAATTGAGACTTGGACAAAAAAATTCTGGTGCAGAGTAAGCAAGATGATTCTCACAAAGAACGACCTTTGCTTTAGGTTCAAGAGATGGGGAATTTTCTAGAAGAGCTTCCCTCCTTGATGTTTGGAGTCTATTATCTCAGCAATAGATAAAAAGAGGAGCTTGTTATAATGAGGAAATCATAGAGAATTGTCGGTAAGCTACTATAACACCTACTTCAACAATTCAGCTTGAAAATAATAGTCTTAATTCCAGAGGAAGGAAATCAGGAGCCCAAAAGCTATAGAAAACATTGTGAATGGACCTGAAGAAAGAGCAACAGAAAATTATCATAACCTTTATAGGTGGAGTGGTCAATCCCTCCATGGAAGCTTAGCATATGCAAAAAAATGCATTGGATAACAGAAGGATTTTTGTAAATATCCTCTAATGCTGTGGAATTGATTTTTGTCTGGGTCGGACAATACTTGAAATTTTAACAATTGAAGTACTAAGGTTTGTTGTCACCTTGGACAATTTTCACACCATTGTGTTTGCATGTGATGGAGCTTAATTTTCTTGGTCACTAGAACACAAGCAATTGTACATTGGATAATGGGAGGATTTTTGTAAAGATCCTCTTGTGCTATGGAATTGATTTTGGTTTGGGTGGGACGATACTCAGAATTTTCTCAATTTAAGTACTATGGGTTGTTGTCACCTTGGATGAGTTTCACACCGTTGTATTTGCACAGAATGGAACTTGATTGTCATGGTCACCAAAGCACAAGCATTTTATACATTGGATATTAGATCGGAAGGTGTTATTGAACTTTGCATTTGACATCATTTACAAGTCTGTTTCAACCAGTCCAATTGACCATGTTTGGTCATCTATGGATGTTATCAATATCTTGAACTTCACTATTTCTTTCTTTCTTCAACACATTTTCCCAATCAATGCAGAATGTTATTGTAGATTCATGTTCTTTTTAGAACATTTCTTTGTATACCTTAGATTTGGATTACCATATTAGAGAAAAGTCTTGAAGGATGTTGGTGATAATTTAATGGGAATTAATTGGAAAATATGTTTTTTTTCCATTCAATCACATGGTTCATTATGTCTATCAATAAATTAAATCCGTTTGTTTACAGGGATGCTGCTATTGTTATGCTCTCAGGACAGGTGGCAGATGCAGTTACAACCATTTTTGTTGGGGAACTGGTATGCTCAGTAGTTTTCTTAACATATGATGTGACATTTGTTACTAGTAGAAAATATAACATGTCTCTCCATCTCTGCTTTAGTAATTTCTATCATATCAACAATTCAAATCTTCTCTTATGGAATTAAACATAAGCTTCATGAAATATGTTTGACATATTTGACATGTCAGTTTCATTTCTTAAACACTCCCTTTCTTTTCTGTTTTAGTAGTTTTATTTCCTTCTACATCATATACTTTCTCTTACAAAATTGTTATTGTGATACATCTATAAATTGGAAGTGTTTCATCAATTAAAATATAAGTGGAAAGCATTTTTCCAAACTCAAGTATTTGATTTTGTTACTAAATAGGTGAGATTTATCTTCATTTTTGTATCATTCCAAAACTTACTAAAGGCTTTAATTGGTTTACAAAGCCCTAATCAAAAGTTATAGTATAGAGTCTAGACCAAGGAAATGAAGAATTTATATATAATATCTGTGTAAGTGAAAGAAGCAAATTTGTAGTATATCGCATTTGGAATCAACCAAAAAGTTTAAGCAATGATTTTTCTTAACAATAAAAGGTCTTCAATTAGTTTGTGAATGTTCTGTGGTACTAATAATTTTATTATTATTGATGGCAAGAAAACATATAAGAGTAAAAGCAAAAGTTGATTTAAATTAGAAATTTATTCTTCCTGAACAAAAGATGAACCAGAGTTGAAATAAATGTATAAGATGGAAAATTGTAAACTTGAAAAATTCAATCCAACTTGGCAACAAAAGAAGCAAGCTTATTAATCAGAAAAATGGCAATGATGAGGCATACTAGTAATGTGCTAAGCTAAATATACGATGTCTACTAGTACTATCAGTTTTAACTAAAAAAGAAATAATGTTACTCTGGATGAAAATTAGTTGCTTGGACTGAAGGTTATAGAAAGTAGATGTTAAGGATATAAATGTATAATGCATCTCCGATTTAATCAGGTCTAAAACTAGGTCTAACAGAATTAGCATTAAAAATAAACAATAATACAATAGAATATATAAGTGGTACTGTTATGAATCAGTGACATATCTACTTTTGTTTAAACATAGAATTAATCCGAAATCTGTTAGTATCATAAGGTATTATTTTCTTATCTGCATGAGCATGAATCTAATATTTTTTTGGATCGAACAGTTCCTTATTTCTTTAACATTAGAGCATATTTCCATTGGCTTTTATTATCTTCAATGAAAATTAATCAAATATCTTTAAATAAGCACACAAAATCCTTCACTGAACTAGAGAGGATGAACAAAGTACTTGATTACTTATATTCTGATGGCTGCCTTTTTGGTTTATCTCTTTCACCAATAAAACATACAGTATGTCACTTCATGTTGCTTTAACTAGGAAGTTTTTTCTGCTCAAAGATTCATTAATGAAATAACCTTATTTATCACCATGCCCGTTATTCATTGTTAATGCTATTTGTTTCAATTTTATTTGAATGCAAGTTATTTGACTTCGTCAGAAGTTGTCGAAGGATTACATGAAAGTCTGGTACAGTCTGATTTGAGATGATTTATTTTATGCTTACAAATGACTACATGTTTTAGATCGATAGGTTTGGTCATTTTAAACTGTGGCATGGTGGTGGATCAGTTCTGGTTGCTGTTTCTTTTTCTTCTGTCTTTGGGGGTTGTCTGGTATGCACGATCCTTGGGACTCATTCTCTTACAGTAAGCACAATCGGATATAGTATCTTTGCTGCAATCTTCAATGTTGGATGGGCAGCTACTCAAGTCTCTCACATGTAATAAACTTTGTCATCTCTTAATAGGATTGGAAATGGTGCTGTGTATTCACATTTAAACTTCAATGTCTGTCAGCTTATTTTGGAATTTTATTGGACATTTTTAGTCGTAATCTTTGTCATCTCTTAATAGGATTGGAAATGGTGCTGTGTATTCACATTTTAACTTCAATGTCTGTCAGCATATTTTGGAATTTTATTGGACATTTTTAATGCTTATTACAACGTTTTGCTAACTAATATATATATTTTATTGTTTCTAAGGGCAATGGTGAACTGCATTACAGCAAATTCTACTAGTAGAGTTGCATTGACAAGTTGTCGTAATGCTTTTACTATGGTATGTCTATTTTCTTTCACTTGGGTTTTGATTTCAAATTTCAAAGATTAGGATTTAGCCTTCCCAACTAAGCTGTTCGAGTTCCCTCACAATTTTTTTTGTTCTTGAGCCTCTTGCATGCATGTTTTTTAAAAAAAAATTTCTTGTTGGTGAATATAGGTTGCGAACCTTTCACTTTATGCAATTGCATTCAGTGTATTCAAAATTATCTCAGGCAATGACCCAATTGGCATTGAGAAACAGGTACGACATTGTTTACAATATTGCATCCATCAGTACTGTACCAAAGATGATTATGGTTTTGTACCTCAATAGTTTTTAAAATTAATTTTTATTTCTTAAATTGGACAGTACCGCTGGATTGCAGTTATGTCAATTATTATTGGAAGCTGCTTTGTAATCATTTTTCATCTGGGTGTCAAAGAGCCAAGGTGGGTAGTGGCTTCATAAGGTTTTCTTCATTTCATATTTTTATTAATGTTATAGAAATTGGTTAGTCCAGCTATAGATTTTAACATCTCATTTTGGTGCCAAATGTATTTAAGGTAACTATTTCATGGAGTTGATTATGTGTTGTCAGAATTCTCATCAAACTGATTTTTCTACAGATTGCAACATCACAGACTACCAAAAAGTGAAAAAGGAATTTCATGGTTTTACTGGTTCAAGAAGATTTTATATTACCAGGTTGCTTTGGTTTATATGCTTGCTCGACTTATAACGAATGTGTCACAGGTGAGGAGTCCTGACCATCTGTCTATCATCTTATGGATTTTATATCTTGAACATTAGGATTGTGTGAAAGTGGCCTGGGAGCTAGAGGGGTTAAGCTGATTTGTATTTAATGACAAATTAATTTTACTGATGCATAAAATATGAAATAATAGCCCAGATGATTTAAAAATTTGGAATATGAAATAAAGGGTAATGATTCTAATTTATATATTTGCTAGAATCTGAATTTTTCAGGAGGTCAAAAATTTGTGGAAATCCGGAATCTTAAAAAAAATTGGAAATATTTCTGAAGCAATTGAAAAATCCAGACCTACTAGGATTTGAACCAAATAGAGCCGGACCTACTAGGATTTGAACCAAATAGAGCCGGATTTGATAACTATGGTTCATACTGTTCTGTATAGGTGTGTACACACACACACACACACATAACTACCCACATGCTGTGTATATAGGTATGTTTGTGTGTGTATATATATAATATATGTATGTATAGGTGTTTAGAACTTTAGACACACATACACACACTATCGCACATGCTGTACACACACACATACATAAAATACCTATACACACACTGCACACATACATATTTATACACACACAGGATGCCAAGTTTCATGCATATCTATACAGTTACACACTCACACCAAATAGGATGCTAAGTTTGCATGCCATCACATGACACTTGATCCAAGCTACAACATATGAGGATCAACTGTTTTACAGAATCTTTATGGCTTATATGTTTTGAGATGAAAATTAATGCATATGTTGTTGCAACTCCAACCTCGGGTAAGAGCCTCTCACCAACAGATATCTCACCAATAGATATACCCGAGGTTGGAAGATATACTGGAGGTTGGAATTGTAATATGCAGCTCCCTGTACCTACTTTAAAGTTTAATATACTCTCTTGTTTCAATATGTTTGGTTTTTTAAATTTAATTTGATGAATGGCCTGTATAAAAAAGTAAAAGTACTTTCAGTTGAATTTATATACACAAGTATGAAGTTTGTATATACACAACTTGTAAGTTGTATGTATGCATGTGGATAGGATATATATGTATTATGTATAATGTATGTGTATCACTTATCAGCATATGTATATCAGTATATATGTAAAAGCTAACGATTTTAAATGAACAATTTAAGTTTTCTAGGAAGCTGATTTTAGTGGTACCATGCTAAGGCTATGAAAGTGGTTCCTAAACTTTTCAGATGCATCTATGACCTACTCTGCAAAGGATCAGGGTCTGACAAAGTTACAAACCATTGCAAATTATATGACCTGCTCTGCAAAGGATCGGGGTCTGACAAAGTTGCAAACCATTGCAAACATATAACTGTATGTTTTAGGACTTTAGTTGTGTAGAGTCTAAAATGGTTAAAGTACTTTCAGTTGAATTTTTTATACACAAGTATGAAGTTTGTATATTATTCAACTTGTATGTATGTGTGTGGATATATATGTATTTGTATCAGTGTGTGCATATCAGTATATTGTGTGGATATATATGTATGTGTATCATTTTATGAATATACATACACTGATACACATACATATATATCCACACACATACATACAAGTTGTGTATATATGTGTATGTGTATCAGTGTATGTATATCACTATATACTGATATAACATACGCATGTATGTACTGATGTACTGATATACTGATATGTATGTATATCAGTATATACTGATATACATACACTGATACACATACATATATACCACACATATAGATATCAATTGTGAATATACATTGATATGCATACATTGATACACATACATATATATCCACACACATACATAAAAGTTGTGTATATACAAACTTCATACTTGTGTATAAAAATTCAACTGAAAGGTATATATATTGATATACATACACTGATACACATAGTGACATACATATATATCCACACACATACACACAACTTACAAGTTGTGTATATACAAACTTCATACTTGTGTATATAAAATTCAATTGAAAGTACCTTTGCTTCTTTATATGCGTATCATCTGATCAACTATTTCACAATATCTTTACGGCTTGTCTTTTTTGTGACGACAATTAATGCATATTGAAACAAACATATTAAAATAGCTGCAGGCATATTGAAACAAGAAACTGTGTATAGTAAAAGTTGAAACAAAAAACCAAACATTTGCAGCCTAGGGAAACACCTGGAAAAATAGCGTCCTCAAATCGTCTTTCAGAATGCCAACCAACCTTTGCTCATATCCTCAATATTTGCGTGTCTGCAAAGGGATGCGTGAGGGTTTAATTTTCCCTAAAATTGTGTTGAAAGAATCAGAAAACCGCATGAAAATCCGCTTTTTTGTGCCTGTGCTTCTCTCGACGAGTTTTCCCCATTTTTGGAGAGTTTTGATGAAAAAATTGGCGAGTTTTCAACTGCAGATTGGTGCGAGTAAACCTGCGAGTAACTCGCACAGTTCTCAAACTTGCGAGTACTCGTAGGCTTGGCAAGTACTCATCAAGTAGGCGAACTATGAGTTGAAGAGTCTTGTAAACAAAAGCTTCTTCAAAAAGTTGTATTCCTTAATGGTGATAGAGGGAGAGTTGATAAATGATTATCTCAATACTATCAATTTGATTTTGGGTCAGTTAGCATCAATATGAGTCCAGATAAAACAAAAGAATAAGTACATTTTGCTATTATTTTCTTTACTTGGAGAATTTGATTATGACAACCATTGGTAGCTTTGCTTTATCTAAACTAGAATAAATCATAGGAGTTTTGTTTACCGAAGAGGTTAGGAGGAAATTGATGGATAATCCTCTACTAATACCCTAGTTATAAGGGGTACCTCTAAGGATAGAGGGGGTTAGAAGAAAGATGGTGGAAATAATAAGTCTAAGGAGGACAGGTGTAAGTCTCTTGGTAGGCCTAAGGTGGAGTGTTAGGAATTGTGGCAAGAGAGGTCACATAAAGAAGGATTGTAAGTCCAAGAAGGATGATTTCTTTGATAGATACTTTGAGATTACTGAGTATGCCAATGATGCTTTTGTATTGGCTAACGTTATTGGTGATAATTCTTGATTGATTGCCTCAAGTGCATCATACCACATGATTCCTCATAGGGAGTGGTACTCTAATTATAAGGAGTGTGATGGAGGATAGGTTTTCCTTGGTGATAACAACTCTTTTTGAATAGTGAGGACACTTTCTAATACATTACATATACCAAGTTTGGCCAGAAATTAAATTTCTGTTTCCATGATTGATTTTGGTGTACATGTCACATCTGGTTAAAAATGGTGCAGATTGGTTAAAGGCAATTTTCTGTTAGCTAAAAGTGGGAGGCATTGTACTCTATTTAGGTTAGAGGCATTAACTTTGTGTAACACTGTCAATGTCACTGAACCTGAATCAAAATTGTTGTGGCATCACCAATTGGGTCACTAAGAGAAAAAGGCCTCCAAAATTTGGTAAGGATATGGTGGAAGGTCTTTTAGATTATTTTGTTGGATTTGAATTTTGTCAACATTGTGTGTTTGGAAAACAAATAGGGTGTAGTTTGCTTCAATAGTTCTAGAATAAGGGATGTATTGGAAGTGATTCATAGTGATGTATTGGAACTTTGATTCGTAGTGATGTCTTTGGTCTTGTGGATGTACCCTCAATCGGTAAGTCTTAGTATTATTCCTCTTTCATTGATGATTACACTAGACATGATTTAGTGCATTTTCTTAGGAAAAGTCCGAGGTACTTCTCAAATTTAAGGAATTCAAAGGATTGAATAAAATCAAATTATTAAGAAAATCAAAGTGCTAAATTCAAATAATGGTGGGGAGTTTTGCTCTAAGGAGTTTGAGGCATATTGCAAGCACACTAGTAGTTTTAGGCAAAGGACAACACCTTGTACATTACAATAGAATGGAGTAGCTGAAAAGCTAAATAAATCCTTGTTGGATTAAGGGAGAAGCATCTTAAGTAGTGTTGTTCTAAGACATGAGTTTTGAGTTGAGGTTGTTAACTCTACTTGTTATTTGAAAAACAAGCCTTTTAATTTTGTGCTTGAGGAGAAGACACCAGATGAAGTGTGGACACGTAAGAAGCCTATTGTAACATATCTAAGAGTCTTTAGCTATGAGGTATTCATTCATGTGCCAAAGGAGAAATAGTCTAAGTTGGATTTCAAGGCTAAAAAGTACCTTTTCATTGGGTATGGTGATAATGTGAAAGATTACAATTTTCTTCCTCTATTCTAGGGATGTCATATTTATGAAACTTGGATTTTTATCTAGAAAAGAATAGCCAAATGAAAAGAGGAGCAATAAGATCATTTTGACCATAAATTAGAGCAATAGAATGTATTTCCAAAAGAAAAAACTAATTTGATATGACAGTATGACTATAGAAGATATAGGCACATGTAGTGCAAATTTTGAAGAACAAAACATAAATTAGAGCAATAGAATGTACTTCTAAAAGAAAAAACTAATTTGACATGACTCTATGACTATAGAAGATATAGACACATGTAGTGCAAATTTTGAAGAACAGGTTGCAAGTGTAGTTGGAAATCTTTTATTGATGTCAATTGTGAGGTGGTCTACAAAACAACAAATGTTACTACAAGGGTAGTCCACCTGACTTTTGGTGTGTTTTTGCCCCAATTTGTATTGTGGATGAACCAAAGTGTATAGAATCTCTCTTCTAGGGAGAATAAGTCTCGGAGAAATTCCATAAAAGAGGACACGGTGGCATTGTAGTAGAATAAGACTTGGGATTTGGTTGATCTCCTTGAGGTAGGAAACTCAATGGCTACATGTGGGTGTTTAAGAAGAAATTTAGAGTAGATGGTACAAGGCATAGATGGTGGCAAAGGGTTATTCCCAAATAGAAGGAATAAACTTTGGTGAGATATTTTCTCCATTATTTATAGTTGTGGCATTTGATTTGAAGTGGAGTAGATGAATGCCAAGACAACATTCTTGCATGAAAATTTAGAGGAAATCTATATGAGTTAGCTTGAAGAATTCAAAGTAAAGGGTAAAGAGCATATGGTTTGTAATTGAAAAGAACTCTATATGGGTTGAAGTGATCATTACATATGTGATATTGAAAGATTGATTCATATGTGTTAGAACTAAGTTTTGCAAGGATTTAGGCTTATCACTATGTGTACTACAAATAGGTTGGTGGCTATGTTTTAATCATTGTTTTACATGTTGATGATATGCTTATGATTGGGAACAATAAGACATTGATTAGTGAACTTCAACTTCAGGCTCAATTAGCTCTTAGATTTGAAATGAAAGATCTAGGTTTTGCAAGATACATAATTGGTATGGAGATCCATAGAGATAGGGCTAGAAGGAAGTTGTGGTTGAACTAGAGAAAGTATGTGGAGATTGTTTTGTGTTGGTTTGGCATGTATGACAATAATCATATAAGTATCCCTTTACTAGTAGGTACTAAGTCGAGTTTGGAACAATGTCCTAAGGTACTAAGTTGAGTTTGGATCAATGTCCTAAGTTTGTAGAGGCTTTGGAGCACACACGTAATTTCTATATGCAATTGTAGTAAGTAGCTTTACGTATACAACGGTTTGTACAAGCCCAAACATTGCTTGAGCACTAAGAGTTCTAAGTGGGTTCATGTCAAAGCCTAGCAAAGAAAATTAAACTAAGGTTTAAAGTGTTTTTAGGTACTTGAAAGGAATTCTAGATTATTGTTTGTGTTACCAGGATACTAATGATTTTGGCAAGATGTTGAACATACAAGGGTTTGTTGATTTTGATTGGATTGGAGATATGGATAACCAAAAGATCAACAAGTGGTTGGTCTTTCCTTCGTTTGGAATAGCAATAGGTTGGGTGAATAAGCAACAATAGGTAGGTGTATTATTAGCAACTTAAAAGGAGTACATCATGACAGCATATGCTTGCAAAGAAGTTGTGTGGTTACAAAGATTGAGTTATTGGTTTTAAGAGTCTTACAATATTGAATTGTGATTCTTGAAGGGCAATTTGTCTAGTTAAAATCATGTTTACCATGCTAAAACTTAACATGTGGGTGTGCAATATCATTTTGGTAGGGAAATGGCTGAGATAAAGAAGGTTCAAATTGAGAAAATTGACTTTGAGTTAAATATCATAGATTCATTGACAAACATGACAAGTACTACCAAGTTTTTGTGGTGTAAAGATGATATGAGTTTATTCCAGTCTCATACATTAGGTTAACTTATTTGGATATTATAAACTTTTATGTAGTAAATATCAAGTGAGAATGTTGGAACTTTGGTGTGCTATTTACTTGTAGAGAGTTCTTGGTAAAGTTCCTGGTGAGAGAAGTTGGTGAACTTGTTCTAAGTTTATATTCAAGTGTTTGTTTGTAGACTAATTAATAGCTATAGAGTTAGTTGCAATGAATTGTGGTAAGTTGCAGTGAATTTTAGATGTTGTTTCGCTTAGAGACTTGTTGAATTTAAGTGTTGCTATTCTCCCAATTGCAAGTCATTTGGAAGATAACTCACATATGCATAATTGTTTGAGTATGTCATTGGAATGTATGAGAGCAATTGCACTTGTAGCATTGTTGTACATGCAGTGACCGCTAGGAGCATGGTGATGTTCTAGAGGATACGTAGAGGCACCACAAACAACGAGAATCAATTAGGTGTTTGTATCTGGTACCACAAGCCGTGGGTAGCGTTTGATTGTAGTGTAGGAAAACTTGTATGTGGTTTAGGTAAATTTAGTCAATAATCTTAGACCAAGTGTGAGTATTAGACTTCACCATGTTGGCATACCTTTCATCCATTCCTTGCTTTCACTCCTTTTCTCTATCAAAACTTTGAAGTTTCCCTTGCATACTTTCCTCCAAACCCCACTCTTTTCCTTTTCCTTTTCCTTTGTCGGAGTATCGAACTTTTTCTCACTAACATACTTTTCATTGAAACCTCAACTCCCTAATCCTTTACGCTAAGTTACCTTTCAGAGCTAGAGTTTGGGCCATCCCTTTACTCTGGTACTTTTACCTTGGTATCTCTGATCCTCAACTTCTGACATTTTCTTCTATACACTTTTTTGGAGTTGGTGATGCAAGAATACTTTTTAAGTGGTATGTGTTATGAGTTATCCCCAAACCTTGATCCTTGACACTTTTCACTGTATTACTTTATTGAGATCATGAGTTCGGACCTATTCTTATGTGCATGCCTTAAGGGATGAATTCCTTATCATCCTTGATTCTTGATCCCTGACTTCTCAACAATGATGTGGGTCATAAGGTATCCCTGACCCTTGATCCCTGAAACTTCAAAACTCCTGCATTCTGCACTATTCACGCCCACCTACCTCCTTGCACAACCCAGAACACCATTAATGACTTGATAAGACCTTGCAACTACCCAATCAATTTTTTTCTACCCAAAAACAATTGTTCATCTCAAAGGCCATGGATTCAAATGTACTTTTGGTGATGGATGATGAAGATGACCATCCTTTCATTAGTGCAGTGGTTGCATTTCAGTTCTTGATGGTTCTTGCAACTGTCCTAAATTGTTCATCACATAGATTTTGTGGGATCTAACATTGCCTTACATGCAACATCTATTGATCGTCTAACAATCAATAGAGCACCATATATGCTTGTTTGTTTTCCAAAAAGGTCAATGATTTTGCATTTCCACGTGAGTACAAGCCAAAGGAGCTTCTAGGGTTTCAACCCCAGTAAAGTCTAGTTGCCATTAGAGTAGTGGATGTTTGTAAATCTCAAGGAGGTTAATATTATAAATGATCCTTGCAATTGAATGTCTCCATGATTCCATTTGTGGATATTTTGGGAAGTTCTAGCTTAGTGTTTCCTCTTGCTAGTTTTCTAGTATGAATGTAATTGAAGATTAGATGAATGGGACAACATTCTAAGTTGCTACAAGCTTTGTAATAGTATTTTCTTCATTGCATATGAGTTTCTATAGTTTGGGATGGACTCCTAAGTATGCTCAATTGCTCGATGTCATTATTTGTGGTGTATGTGTATGCATAGCTTATATTCCTTTGTGATTTGAATTTGTTGCTCCTTATGGTGTTCTTAGACTTTGTAACCCAATGAATAGGCACCAATCTTAGAAGCAATGATCCACCATGCACTCAAAATGAACACATCTTTCACTACAAGATTAGAGATAGGAAGTAGTTCATATGCATTTCATGATTCAATATTTTAACCAAGGAAAACATTCTTAGGGATCCATAATTGTATTTATCTTTGGAGAGTCATGTTGTGCATGCCCACATCTTGTTGTTATGCAATGGTGTACTTATCAACTTAATAGAGGTTAGATTAGTAAGTTAGTCATTGACCTAGTGATAGCTTTTGAGGTTAGGCATCCATTGGGTACTATTGCACAGTTTATACATTTTTCTATCTTCAATTGTGTTTAATCCTATTTATGGTACATCTAGGGAAGCCCCCCTAGGTCAAGTTGAGTTCAAAGTCGAAGGTGATCTTATCCACCTTAGTACATTGGTCTATTGTGGCCTTACTTGATCATAAATTAGAGGTTTGTTGCTTTGAGTTTGACACCCCTATTGCTCAAAGAACTACTTCGCTTTAGGGATTTGGGACCTACAACTTTGACACCAACAAGTTAGATGGTTTGTGTTCCATGAAGATGGCTATCCTTATCTACTTGTATGGATGAGGAATGAGGTTTAGTGAGTTGGATATTGTGTGCAAACTTGTTGTGAGGTTGTATGTTGTAGTTTGTGGATTGAGATCATAGAAAAGAGAGTTATTGTATTGGATGAAATATTTCTTATGAATAGAATTATTACTATCCTTTTGATGGTTGGTATTTACCTAAAATGGTTTCCTAGGTAAATTTAATTGAAGTAATGTTGTAATATTTAGTTTATAATGGTCAATTAAGTTGTTAAGATAGACTTTAGGAATATTCTTTGTTTCTTTTAGTTAAGTTTTTATCCTTTGCTTTATTAGTTGTTGATCTTATCCTTTATGGATAGATCTTTTGTATCTCTTATTTAAGGAGACTTTCACTCCTTGATTTAATATCGAATATCTTGGTAATCATTCTTTGTGTTATTACTTTCTGTAATATGGTATCAGAGCATTGGTTTTCTAAAATCTCAGGATCGGTGAGCGCATGAATTCTATGGACTATGGTAGTGATGAATTACATGCTTGTGAGTTGTGACACAAAAGAACATGCCAAAGGACATCATACGGGTCAGCCGAGGAAGGAAAATTGCGAATTGTTTTTTCTTTGAAGGTTTTGGCAAATTTTTTTCAGCAAATTTGTAGGTTTTTCTCTATCAAAATTTGTGCTCTGTTTTTTGTGAAAAATTTGCGAGGGTTTTTAGAAAATTGAGCCTTATTTCTAGTGAAAATCATGGCGCCATTTTCAATCAAAATTGTGACTTCCAGTAGCTGAAAATTGCGTCGATTTGTGAAGGAATCGTAGTGTCAATTTTTTTCATATAAAATCATGGTTTTTCTCTGGTGATTTCATGACCTATTCGATGTGTTTCTAGCACAATGGGTTTTCAACTATAATTTTTGAACGATTTTTTCATAAAATCATGGTAACTACACATTTTTGCCAATTTTCATGGTATCAATAATTTGTTTTGACGTTTTTCACAAAATTGTGAATACCTAGGGTTTTAGGTGACTTTTTGTCATTTGTTTTGATAATTGTTGAACAAAATCATGGTTTTTAGAATCTTTTTGGCACCACCTATGGTTTTATCTATAATTTCCAAAATATTTGTAGATTTTTGACAAATTTTATTTGGGGTGCTAATTGTTGTTGGGGTTTTGAATTTTTTTCCCTAAAACTTTTAGTGATCTTTCAAAAGTAGCGATATACTTCATATTCCATGATTTTGTATTGTGGAAGGGATGGCTTCATTACCCAACATCATGTTGGAAGGCAGAAATAGCGATGCTCACAATCTTCAAGTATAGGTGCCTCAATTAGATTGTCCTCGAGACATACACTTGTCCAATAGTTGCAGGGGAAGACTAGGAAAAGTTTGATGAGCGTTATCATGAAGCAGTCATGCTCATTAAATTGTTAGTAACGGATGACATGCTTCTAGAGGTTCCATCTGTTGATGTTATTAGCAGCGTCGGGCTGCTTCTTCCAGCGATCTCCTTTACTTGTGATAAATTAAATTATAGCCTATGGCTATTTATTTTATTGAGTCATCGATTTGATGAAGAGGCACGATCCATGTTTATTATATTTAATTATTGGAGAGGCACAAATTAATGAAGAAGTGTATTTATGATGAGGCTAACTTCATGCTCCTTGGTCGCGATTCTTCTCTTAGGCGCGACTTCCTATGAAGAGACATCATTTATTGGTGGCCGACTTTTGGTGGAGGCTGACTTGAAGCTCTTTGAAGAGACATGTCCTCTCTCCATCACTTTGTATATATACTTGATGTTCACTCCTTGTTCATCATTCATTCGATTCATTGTTCATCATTTGTCTAAGGCGCAGATTAAGAGAAAGGAGCAGATCAGTTCGGTTCATCATAGAAGGCTGAGTTGATCATTCATAGTTTATTCATTCACAAGTGCGAGTTAGTAGAAGAATAGCAGATTGCGAATTCTATAGGAGAGCAGATTGTTATTTATTGAAGGCTGAATCTCTAATCAGCGAACTACATCTGTTTGTATCTGTGTTTGCATCAATCTGTGGTGCTTCTATTTGGCCCTCTTATCGGCCTCTTGTAAAGGAGACATTTTGTGTTGACATTCAATATATAAGTGATATATTGTTGCTGGGTTTTTCTCCCTCAAGTGGAGGGTTTTCCCAGGGTATTTGTTGTGTCTTTGTGTTGAATTTTTGAATTAATTTTTGTGCATTAAATCTGATCATAAAACTAACACCATCAAGCAAAACCTCGACGGAGATTTGGACGCACTTGTGAGATTTGCACGAGACATTAGATAAAAGTAAGGCCTTCCTGAAGAATATGCTTTTCTCCATAATGATGGGTGAGAAAATTTCTTTGCAGAATCATTTGATGAAGATCAAAGACATTCGTGATCAATTGCAAGCCATAGGTTGCACAATGGAAGAAGAAGACATGGTGGTTATAACTTTGAAAATATTACCACAATCATATGGGCATTTCATAGAAACAGTCAACATCACATCTACCAATGTTGACCTGAAGTTCGACGATTTGTGCAACAAACTCTTGTAGAAGGACAAATGGAAGAAGCAATTTGGTAGCAACAATGATTTAGTGATTGTGGAACATGCCTTTGCAGCCGAGGACAAGGGCAAAGGCAAGTGGCCTCAGAAGAAAGGTCAAGGGAATTCTGAAGATACTTCAAAGAAGACTATTACATGTCACTATTGTGGTAAACTTGGTCACATGTAGAAGCATTGCAAAATAAGATTGATTGATAAAAAATTCAACCAAGTATGGCCTCCACAAAAGGTTCATGTTGCAGAGCATTCTGAGCAAGAGTCATCCTTCTATGCTTTCATGGCTAATTGACTAGCATATGAGGTCAAGTCATCTATGTGATACATCAATTCTAGAGCATCTTGACATTTTACTCATAGGAAGGATTGGTTCATTGAGTACACAACTTGCTCAAATTTAGTGATCTTTGGTGGTGGTGAGGAGCAAAGTTTGAAAACTCGGACTCAATGCGGACTTTGTGGCCCAAAATAGGACTTGGACTCGGGACTTGGCACGGACTCGACAAAAAACTTGGCTAGGACTTGCCAAAAATAATGAAAAAATCATGTTTTAAAGTTGAGAAAGTAGCCTCCAGCTGCGGCAAGAGTCCAGGCATAGGACTCAGGAGTCCAAGCCCAAGACTCGGGAGTTCGGGCCCAGAGACTCGACTCGAGAGTCCGGGCCCAGAGACTCGGCTCGCAAGTTCGAGCCTAGAGACTCGGCTCACAAGTCCGTGCCAAGTCGAATCGGCTAGGCTTAGGACTCGCAAGTCTGCCGAGTCCACAACAAGTCCTGCTAAGTTTTCCAACCTTGATGAGGAGCTAAGTCACAAGGTTCAAATTCGAATTCGAGTTCGGCAACATTGAAATTTGAATGAAGTTGGCAAGGGAAAAATTTGAAAAATAAAAAATTCGGATTAAATTCGTCTTATGTAATTTTTTTGCTTTTATAAATATAAGTAATATATCCAAGCCCAAGACTCGGGAGTTTGGGCCCAGAGACTCGACTCGAGAGTCTGGGCCCAGAGATTGGCTCACAAGTCCGAGCCTAGAGACTCGGCTCACAAGTCCATGCCAAGTCGAATCGGCTAGGCTTAGGACTCGCAAGTCTGCCGAGTCCACAACGAGTCCTGCTAAGTTTTCCAACCTTGGTGAGGAGCTAAGTCACAAGGTTCAAATTCGAATTCGAGTTCGGCAACATTGAAATTTGAATGAAGTTGGCAAGGGAAAAGTTCGAAAAATAAAAAATTCGGATTAAATTCGCCTTATGTAATTTTTTTGTTTTTATAAATATAAGTAATATATCCACAAAATTGTCTAGAGGAATTAAATAATATTAATAGTATATAAAAACTTGTAAATATTATATATACTAAAAATATATATGATGTAATATATTTTCTTATATATATATACATAATTAAAAATAATTTACAACATATAAAATAATATTAAAAATATATCAAAACACAATTTGGAATTTACAATTAAATTTGACTAATATAAATTTATAATCTTTCTAATTTATATATTGAAACACAATAAAAGTTTAAAAACCTAAATTAAATAAGAAATTAACACATACTATGCAAATTGAGATGAAGTTGATGTAGAAGGATAAATCGCAGTGGACAAACCCTAATCGCAGCAAAACTTGCAGAAATCGCGGCGGAACTTGCAAAAATCATGGCTGAACTTGCAAAAATCGTAGTGGAACTTGCAAAAATCGCAACGAAACTTGCAAAAATCATAACAGAACTTGCAAAAATCGCGACGGATTTTAGAGATGGTTGTTTTAATAGTGATAGGGAGTGGCGTTTTGTAAATTGAAAACCCTGAAAATCACTTTATAGAACCCTAAAAACAGCTGCGCTTTTTTCGTACAAATTACTAGCGAATTTGAACGAATTTCAAACAAAGATTTCAAACTCGGAAAAATTCGACCTTCATGCATGAAGTTCGCCGAACCTTGTGACATAGGTGAGGAGTATACTATTGTTGGCAAAGGAAATGTCTAGATAAACTTTGTAGGGAAAAATCTTATTTTCATCAACGTATACTATGTGTTAGACATGGAGCTCAATTTGTTCTCCGTGAGTCAGATTATGTGCCACTACCCCAAGTTGGACATCATTTTTAGCACACACAAGTGCCATATTGTTGATAAGGCGTCCAAGAAAACCATCACACTTTGGCATAGAAGATTATGGTTTATATCAACTTGTTGAGACTAGAGAGGTTCAAGACTTCATCTGCTATTAGTACTCTTTGGAATCAACGTTATGGGCATCTCAACCTCTCTTATCTCTCTTAGTTGGCTTGAGAGATTATGGTAGAAGGTTTACTTGATATACGACAATAGATACAATGTGTTTGTAGAGCTTGCTAAGTAGGGAAGTAGCACAAATCTCGGTTCAAGGAAGGATGGGTTTGGAGAGCCTTGAAGTTCCTATAGTTGGTTCATGTAGATGTATGTGGACCAATGAATATGGCATCAGTTATTGGTGCTAGGTATTATCTCTTGTTTGTTGATGATTTGAGTAGGAAAATGTGGGTGCTTTTCTTATTGTCAATAAATCAAATGTGTGTAAAGAATTTTAGAAGTTCAAATCATTAGTAGAAAAAGATTCAAGATGTGACATCATAACTCTTAGGTTTGATAATGGAGGCGAATTTTATTCAAACGAATTCATCGAATTTTGTGCTAAACATGATATCAAATGTCAATTCACAACACTCTATACTCCACAACAAAATGGAGTAGTTGAGAGAAGAAACCATACAATTATGGAGATGGCCTGGTGTATGTTGGAGAATAGGAGTGTTTCCAAGAAATTTTGGGCTAAGGTAGTTTGCATTGCAGTTTATTTTCTCAATAGGTCTTTGACACAAGCAGTGAAGGAGAAGACCCCATAAGAATCTTGGTTTGGGAGGAAACCAAAGGTGAGCCATCTTAAGGTTTTCGATTCTATTGCATATGTTTGGATTCTAGATGCAAAGAGAATCAAATTGGAACTTAAAGAGTCAAAATTTGATGCTTAATAGGGTGCAGTGAAAATCATAAAGCCTACAGGCTAATTGATATTGTAATTGATCATTAGACTTTCAGCAGGGATGTTGTGATTGGTGAAGTTGGGCCATTTCAGCTCTCTTCTAACATCAAACTTACTGAAGATTAGCCTTTGAAGGCTAAAGATTTTGGTGTAAAACTTCCATTAGCTTCACCTAAAGGGGAGGAATGTGATGATTTTGAACATGTGGAATCTCCCACACAGGTACTAGTACTTGAAGATTTTCTTGATGAAAATCTAGATCAACTTCCAATTAATAGAGAAATAGGCAGCCCAAGTCATGATCGCCATGATGATTTTGGTGTAGAGGTTTCTACAAAGAGACCTAAGTGGTGGGAAAACTTGTTGGTGATGTTTGGGATGATGAAATGATTGAGGGAAGATCATCTAGAGGTAGGAGCAAGTAGAACATAGTTAACTTTGCTTTTATGGCTAACATTCAAGGTGTTTATGAACCCTAGGATTTGTTGATGTGATTTTTATGACCGCACCAATCAGTAGAACAAAGTTTCCCAACGGATACCCTATTCTCTCTTGAACAAAGTATTCAGCGTGCTAAGATTGCAAGTGAGATCACGCTTTCAACTCCAAGGTTCCTTTAATGCAAATAGACCCAGTTTGGTTGATGTGTATTTGCTGTGTTCTTATGAGGGGACTTACGCAATTGTTCAGAATACGTGAAGTAACAACCAATATATGCTTTTAAAAGGGATTTTGTACGAATGATTTGGCTTTAGAGTGCAAGTTTCCTAAAACTAACCAAAATTATACGGAATTTGAATGGCTGCAGAGATTTCTAAATTCTAAATTCTAACCTAAATGCAAATGGGTGTTATGCTCAACTTCAATGAACTTCGAACAAACATTGCCTAGCCTCCTATGGGACAGCTTCAACAAAGTAAGTGCAATTTTCAAAGGATAAAAATGATGTTTAAATCACGATTCAATAGTGCAACTACCATCACAACGATGCATAACTACACACGAACCTTGATTGAAGTTAAGTACAAAATGTCCAGTTGACCACGCAAGACAAGCTTACCATCAGTAAAAATGTTAGTGGTATGGATAAAATAAGCTCACTTACATCAAGCATAAGCAACCATATTTAACTATTAGCATGAAATTAAGTCCTAGTTGAAGTCAAAGGAAGAAGAAACCTCACGAACTACTCACAACAAAGTTTGAATTCACCATCAATGAAATGCTTTATTATGAATATCCTTTGTGACAATCTCTTACAAAATTCTCAAAGGGAGAATTCCCCTTCTTCTTCAACAATGCAATGAAAACAATTCTAACTCAAAAATATCTACTCTCTATTCTGCTTCACTAGTTGCCGACTACTCTCTGATTCTGACTATTAGATTACAAATGAGGGGGACTCCCCCTTATATAGCTGGCTAGTCTCAATAGACAGTCCAGATTGAATTACAACGGAGGGCTCAGATCGAGCCACCTCAGCCCTAGACGAGTTTTCCCTAAAAATCGCCAGAAGGTGGAGGAGTGGCGTCATAAATGCTCCCAAAAATAGCAGATTCCTCCTTTGACCATCATGAGCAATTAATGCCCACTACCCTTCTAGAAGATTCTCGTCCATGACTCGGATTCCTTTGCTCCTCTCTCTGACCGCGTACGCTACGAATCGCGCCAGCACCTCATCGACCTCCTCAGAAATTGGAGTAAGATTTAGCTGATACTCCAGGATTGCTACCATTTGCTCATGCTTATCACAGGACTTTCTCCAAGCTTCAATAGAATCCTGTGTACTCTGAATGATCGCTGAAAATGCCGTCATGTTTTCAAAGTCCAGCTGAGAGAACCTCTTCATCTCAGAAAAGAAAGGCTGTAATCTTGCTTTCAATCCGTCAATTTCAACCTCCTTAGCAGTCATCCTTTTGGCGAACACCGCCTCCAATGTGTTGAGGATACCTTTGCGAATATTCTTCATTGCTTTCTTGATTTTAGAGGACTCCAAAGCTGCTGTGTCAAAGAAGCTCTTTCCAGTGAATACCGCTAAATGCCACCCGCGAAAATCATACCTGTCGCCCGCTTGGATTACTCCTTCATTCACCAAAGTTTGCATGGGCACACGCATCAAAACAGCAAGGCGAGGAATAGTTTTATCTTGAAAAATATGGGTGTCTCCCCAAGCTTGCTCGACATTATCCAAGCGTGACAAGATACCAGATGCATTATGAAATGCTGAGACAAGATCAGCCATGAACTTTTCCGCTTCAGTACGGACGCCGCTTATCCACTTGTCTCCTTCTCGTATAGCTCTCTTCATTTCCTCCAGCCCACTGATTGGTTCCTGGGGCAGCTCAGGTGGAAGATCTACTGGTGGGTTCCCTTGAGCAACGGGATGGGCTAGCTGTTGCACATACCCGACCAATGCCTTGTGCTCTTTCTTCAATCTTTTATACTTCCCTTCCTTTTTCACCAACCTATCCTTCAACGCCTGGAAGGAACTCTCAGCTTCCTCAACCACCTACGTTCCGGAAGGACGTCCTAATTCAACTATGGTGATCGTGTAATTTTTTGGCATTGCATCACTTAAACTATAATCTTCTCTTGGAACAGCAATGTGAAGGCTGCGCGAACCTGCCTCATTAGTCTCCATCCTTGTATACTTCCTGGCTCTCTTCCTCTTAGGCGACTTGCTTGTTCTGTTTAGAAGCTCTTCCATTTCAACTGCCAAGTCCGCATCATCATCCTGATCTCTCCTGATTGCTTGTGAGAGCCAATTGCGCTGAATATCATAAATAATGAGGGGCTGCTCCTCAGTTGCCTCCACTTCACGGACCTCCCGAGCAACATTCTGCTGAGGCTCAATTATTTCAATGTCTTGATCGCTCTCTACACGAGCTCCAACGTCCTCCTCTCCGAAGGAAAAATCGAAGTGGGTATCTGTTTTTGTCTCTTCTCCTTCCTCTGGTTGATTGGTGCCTTCAGGATCATTGACGCTCTGGGTATCCAACTCTCTCGGCATTGGTTGGTTAACTTCCCCAACCTTTGGTTCTTCATTCCCTCGAGTCCTCTGATCTGCAAATAGTGAGACTTCACGCACACTGGAAGAATGAGTCACCAACTGAGTAGATGTTGTGTCCTCCGATCCTTGAGGGTCTGGCTGAACAGGTTCCTCTTGTTGTGGTTGTGGCTCCGGAGGCTGGGCAGTTTGTTTCTTTCTCTTCGCCAACACCGGTGGCCTTTTGTCTCCCATGAGGTCATATGTGAAAGCAACTGACCTCCTCCTTAATCTGTGAACACGCTCTTCTACCCAAGCCCTTGTGAAAGTCAAGACAGGAATAGACAAGGTGTCCAAATCAGTGATCTCCGGCTCGGCCCAATCTACTGGTGGAATCGGAGTGTTCTTTACTGCTTCGTAATCCGGATGGATCAACTTGGTATCTTCTTCAACTTGATCCAGCACTTGGATCACTTCACATTCTCTGATCATCTTGAGTGGCAGCCTTGAAAACATTCTTTTCCTAATCTCAGCCTCACTTCCAGCATTTGCCCAAAAATCTTCTAAGTGAACTTTGTGCCTGTACTCTACTCCTTGCACTGTTCCAATCTTTCCCTTAGGATCAAAATCTTGTCGGCTGGTATGAAGAGTCAACTTATAGAATTTCAATTCATCTTCAGCCTCCGTGGCTGCCTACAAAGTGGGGCATTCCTCAAGTGAGTTTCCCAACACAATGGGAAAATGCAAGCCTCCCTTCTTCTTTCGCCTAATGATTTTGTCGTAGGCCACCAATTGCCTAGACAACTCAAGTAGTATCATTCCATTGGTGGGGTACCTAGGTAATTTGTAGACATATGAATCGTACCCTGGCAGCCTCAAGTAGGTAAACTTCGGGAATTGGACGAACCAAAACCCATACTCTTCTATCAGCATCTGGGCTTCCTCGGATATCCTCTGCTGTAACCTTTGTTGAAGGGTCCTTGTAATATACATAGTGAACGCATCATTGACTCTCTTGAAGTCACTCGTGTGCGTGAGGTGCAACTGTCTGCAGGACTCGTGAATCTTGAACTGATTGTATCCACAGCCAATTGGTTCTTGATATGCCAACCCTCTATACTTTGTCATTCGAGCAAGCATGTAAATAACATACGAGCTCATGTAAAATGTTTTTGTTCTCCTGAGACTTCGGAACTGTTCGTCAATATTATCACTTATCATCTGCACCCAGTTTACTTGCTCCTTCCCTTCGAGCACCACGCTGATGTAGAAGAACATCCATGGCTCGAACACAAATGATTGTAGGCTGCCGTTAACCCTGCTGAGCAGCATAATGATATCGCAATACTCCTGCTTCAGCTCTTCTGAAATTATCTGCTTAGGTAGCCTTGCAGCAGGAGGCTTCGGTTTTCGCATCCAAGTGGTATTGATCCTCTTCATGCACTTCTCGAAAGATGTGGCGTACATCTTGTCAGCCTTTGCCTTGGATTTGTACAGCATATTATCGGTAGCCAATATCCCAAACGCCTCGCCAATTGCGTCAGGAGCGAAGTTAGCCAATATCATACCATCTAGAGAACTGATAGTCCGATCATCCGAGTTGTAAAAGTTGGCACATTCCAGAATCAACTTTGGACAACGAACCACCGGTTGGAACCCGACTGCTGCATACAATCCACTCTTCACAATATTGCGTGATGCCTCTGTAGGAAGATTGCCACCCTGCCCATACATTCTGCGCATGAAGGCCTCAAGGTTAAAAGGCCCCAGGTTGGTGTCTGTCAGGTTCCCAAACTTTGACACGATCTTTGATTCCGGGATAAAGGACTTCTTCAGACCTTTGATAATTGCCTGCTTGGAGGCGTTTTCTTTAACAGCTTCGTTGTTCCCAGCCTTGGCTCCAGCCTTGCTGGTTCCAGCAACATCAGCCTTTCGTCCATCAGCCATCTGCAAAATAAAAGGAAAATATCACACTTCCAACTTTTTTAAATAAAAATCACGTGAGATGGTTGGCGGATGAAGTTGGCTGCAAAAATAAATGCAAATTAATATCTTCAGCATCAAACTTCGACTTCAAACCTCGGTATATTTAAACTTCGAATTCCAACAACTTGTAGCCAAAAGAAAATTTTCTCCAGCAATCTCAACTTCAGCAAATGCGTTAAGTTTCAGCAACGTTTAAATCAACAACTTCGGAAGTTATACATCAGCAACTTTGAAGAATTCAACAATTTTAAATCAGCAAGCTTGGAAATTATAAATCATCAAGTTTCAAAGTTTCGACAATTTCAAATCAGCAACTCCGAAGATTTTAAATCAATGGACTCGAAAGTTTCAAATTAGCAAGTTCAAATCGGCAAGTCCCAATAATTTCAAATCAACTTCTCGAGAGTTATAAATCAGCAACTTCGAAAAGTTTTAGCAATCTCAAATCAGCACTTCGAAAGTTATACATCAGCAACTTCGAAGGCTTCAACAAATTTAAATTCGATTTGATTCTAACATTCAACAACTTCAGAAAATTTAAAGCTTAAACAATTTCGACCTCCAGCATAATTAAATGATTTCAGCCTTTTCAACTTTCAACTTCGAAAACATTTCAACTTTCAGCAAAATATAAAGTCTCAGCAACTTCGAATACTTACCTCAGCAACTTGGAGAAATAAAAACGCTTAACACTTCAAACTTTGTTTCGAAATGGAGCAACCTCGCAACTCAGCAACTCAGAAAATCAACTCTCAGCAACTTCGCAACTTCGAGAAATCGAATCTAACACTTCACACTTTCAGCAACTCTCAAATTGAAAATATTAAATCTCACAACTCAACTCACCAGCATAAATCTCAGCTTCGAATCTTGTGAAATGAGAATGAAAATCCTCAGAGTTTTATAGCCAAAAGCTGGTGCTAATTTTAGCAGATGCTGTTTATTCTTTTCATCATGACTGACGCATTTGCTAAATTTAAAAAGGAATATTCCAGTCGTCATACAGTTGTTATAGCAATTTGCTATTTAGGGAGATTCTTTCCTCGATTTAAATTCAAAATTTCCCTCCCGACTGCCAGTTGCCTTTAGTAATTTTGAGAAAATCATTTTTACTCCTATTTGAAATAATCTCAATTGCTTTTTCAAAATGGCGTATTTAATACTTTGAATCGGCTAGGCATAATTTTATTTTCCATCCATAATTAACTCCGAAATAAATTCCCCGTGATTAAAATCGCCCAATCTTTAAAATTTCATGTGTTAAAATTAAAAGGGGAATTTTAAAATTTGACTTAGGAAAATAATTAAAATAATTAAATTAATTAATTTCTCCGACTTTAGGCAAATTTAAAAAAAAAATTTAATTGCCTGGAGAAATTATATTACTCCTCCAATGCCTTTCAATTTTTTTTTTATATTACCAATGCATTTTGACTTTACTCCTTGGGCGCAATTTGAAGGGGGAACTTTTAACCTTTCAACGTTTAATGTTTATCTATCCCCCCTTTTAAACCAAGGCATACATATTTGAATCCAACGCCTTAGCAATATTTTATTTTCATATTGAAATTGCCTTGGGCTTAGGCGTATTTAACTCTTCGTGCTTTTAATCCCTTGAGATTTGCCTTAGAAAATAAATTCCCTTCATACGTCAAATAATTCTTTCCCTTGGCGCATATTACTTTCCATTCTTCAAGGCGCATATTGCAAATTTTGAAATCCTCCTTACACTTCAAGGGCGCATATACCATGTTGAGGTTTCAATCTTAACACTTGGTCAAATTCAAAATTTAGAGCTCATCTTCTTTAATCCTCCTGGGCGCATATCACATATCAAGCTTTCAATTTTTTATATTCAGAGGTGCACTTCATGACTTTAGCTTTCGGCAACATGACTTAGACAAATTTGATGCCTTATTTTAGGCGCATCTGGGGCCTCATGCTTTCAATTCGAATTGCAACCAATACTTCTCCTTTCAACTGATACGTTTTATCCTTTCAAGGCTGGGCGCATATATCACCTGGAGCTCACAACTTATGAGTTAGAATATTTTCGGATTTCATTCTTCTCCTTCATGGGCGCATGTCACATACCCTCCTAGTTTCAATCCAGGCGCAAATAACAAGCTAAGCTTTTAGCTTCAATCTCCAGGCGCATTTAACTGAGGTAGCTTTGAGTTTTGGGGCGCATTTGCCAGGCTCTCCTTCCAGTTTTCCCATGGCGCATTTGCAAAGGGATGCTTTTAGCTTCAACACTTAGCACAATTTCAAGTTCTTTCAAAGGGGCGCATTTAAGCCATGACACTTTCAACTTTGTTAACACTTAAAAGACTTCTAAACTCATCCTCCCTTCAAGGCGCAAATGTCCACTGGAGCTTTCAGGCGCAAAAGATAAGAGGAGCTTTTAATTTTGTGGCTTAGAAAATTTTCCAACTCACTTCCAAAGAGGGGCGCAAATCACCTTACCAACTCCCAGTTTCAACGCTTGGAAAGTTTCTCAACTATTGCACATTACCTTGGGCGCATTTAGGAGGTTACACTTTCAATTGTGAACTCCTAACGTTTTATTCATCATCATCTCTTTCCAAGGGCACATATAGGAGGTGCTACTTCGAGTTTCCAACACTTAGAAATTTTTAATCACTTTCTTCTTAGGGGTGCATCTGGAGGTTCAAGCTTTCAGTTTTATAACTTAGAAAAATTTCCAATCCTGACCATATTGGGCGCATTTGGACCCATGACCACCCATTTAAATGACCTTGAAGAATTTTCATCTCATCTCCACAAGCTGGGCGCATTTAAGGGGGTCTCCGTCCAATTTCTATCACTGAGAGAATTTTCAATTCCTTTCTTGCCAAGGGCGCATATCATATGTCTAACTTCCATGAAGTGGGGCGCATTTAGACCCATGAACTCCTAATTTTAATGCCTTAGATAAAATTTTACAACCTTCTTCATGTTGCTTTCAAGGGCGCATATCATATGTCTTCCTTTCAATTCAAGTGACTTAGACGATTTTTCTTACTCCAACTTTACAAACTCAGGCGCATTTGACCCTTGGAGGTTCCAATTTCGGCACTTAGCAACCTTTTAAACACTCAACTTTGGTGGGCGCATTTAGACCCCTGGACTTTCATTTTTGATGCCTTAGAAACTTTCAAGACCTTGGGTGCATTTGCCAGTCTCTCCTTCCAGTTGAGGGCGCATATCATAGGGTGGACATCCAATTTGGGGCGCATTTACCATGTGCAACTTTCATTTCCAAGACTTAGTGAAATTTCAAGCCCAAGGGCGCCTTTGACCCAGGCTACTTCCAGTTTTCCAAACTTAGTCAATTTTCTGCCTCTCTTCAGCTTCTCAAGGTGGATTTCAATGCTGGATTCCAAATTTTATCCGTTTTAGTGAGTTTTATGCCCTCTGCCAGATTTAAGTTGATTTTCCTCTGTCAACCCTAATTCGCCCTGAGTTTCTATTTTTAGAAAGTTCTCTGAGTTTTGCGCCGTCAACTAAATTCTGACCCCAGAAAACTTGATTTTTGCCTTGCTCTGAATCTTAACTGATTTGTGCTGTTGACGCCCGATGCCTGTCTACACCTGCTATTTTTAGCAACTTGCTAAAAATAGAAATTACTCAGAAAGCCTTCAAATTTCACGTGCCAGATTCCTGAAGCGTGGTGATCGCAATTGGATGTTTCCGTGTGAATGTCGTGTTCTGCCCTTGATTTTAGGAAACCCTAATCTCTTTGTCTTGACTTGCTAAAAATAGAAATTATCTGATTCTTCATTCTCTACAACTTTGTTTGTCTTGAAATTCACGCCAAGGATCCCTTATCACATGTTTGACTCGTACCTACTGAGAATTGGTGTTGACCTGCTATTTATAGCTGCTTCTAAGGTGACTTACTATTTATAGTAAGTGCTCGTTTCTGAGACTTCCCTATCATCGTTTGAGTTGAAATTTGGACAGCGTGCTCTTCATTGATGAACTTGCCTGTTTGCGTTGGCGCCCGAGATCAACTTTCTATTTATAGCCTTCGTCTGAAACACCTTACTAAAAATAGCAAGTTCTCTGATTGCCTTCAAATTTTGCCAGCAGACTATCTGAAAGACGCTGATCATAGTGGATACTTCCGTTTTAGGGCACTTTGTCGTTTGACTCCTTATTTTTAGCTCTCAAGCTTGAAACCCTAATTTTATGCATGTTCCTCAGATGAGCTCCGTTTGACCCCGTTTCAGTTGCATGACGATCAGTTTGTCACTCCAAAGTGCTAAGTAGCTGTCCAAGTGGTACCTGCTAAAAATAGAAAGTGGCCGAAAAAGTGACCGTCCGGCTGCTGGATGATTTTGCATGTCATACTGCCCGAAAAATCTCGGAAAACCCAGAAAAACCCAGAAAAATTTTCAACATGCAAGCACTAGCTAAAAATAGTAAGTTTCAGAAAAGTGATTGATTACTCTTGCATGTTACACCATCGCGAAGCTCTTTGAAAACCCATAAGGAATATGCCGACATGCGCTGGAAAAGTCTGCATGCAGACCCTAATATCGGCCTCTGAAGGCTGCATGCTGAAAGTTGTTATCCTGCTTTGCATGTTACACCACTGCGAAGGTCTCGAAAAACCCAGAAAGAATCTCCGAACATGCATAAGAAAATATAACCTGTAGACCCTGAAATCTGCTCTGGAAGCTGAACTACTAAAAATAGCAAGTCGTATGTTTTTGCTCAAATTTTGTCAAAAATGAACTCGAAGTGTTCAAAATGTAATGAAGTTGTCCAAATGTGAAAATCTCGAGGAAATCAACCCTAAACTGACACTTACTAAAAATAGGAAGTTGGCAAAACTCAATAAAAATTTTAGGGGGTACTTGCTGAAAACATTGTGATAGCGCTGCTAGGCTCGAAAGCTGATTAACCAACTCAATTTGACCCCGAAGTGACCTAAAGATGTGAAACCCTAATTTTAGTACTTGGCCAAATTTGGTGTTCAAGCTCGCAGACGGGAGCGTGCCGAGAAAGCAAAAAGCAGAAAAGAAGCAGAAAGAGAGACAAAACCAAAGCCAAAAGACCAGAATGGAGCAAAAATTTATGGGTCCCCATTTTGAATGGGACGATGTGTGAAAAGGTCACAATAGGATTTTACAGAGGTGAAAGGTAAACTTGAATGGGAAAAGGCCATGGAAATCGAACATTAGAGTCTTATGTAAAATACGGCTTGGATTCTTTCAGATCTTCCACCAGGGAAGAAACCCATTGGCTGCAAATGGCTGTACAAAGTCAAGTACAAAGTTGATGGTACACTTGACAAATACAAAGCACAATTGGTTGTTAAAGTGTTCTCACAAAGAGAATTTATTGACTGTGAGGAGACATTTGCTCCTACAACAAAGATGAGTACCATCTGTCTAGTTCTAGCCATGGCAACATAGTTTGGTTGGAATGCTCCATCAAATGGATGTAAATAGTGCCTTCCTCAATGGCAACTTGGAGGAAGAAGTGTACATGACTCAGCCTTAAGTTTTTTAGGTTGTGGGAAAGGAGCATCAAGTACGCAGATTGATGAAAGCTCTATATGGCCTGAAGCAGGCACCCAAGGCATGGTACATTAAAATTGGTAGGTATTTGAATAGACAGGGATTCAAGAGGAGTCCTTCAAATTCCAATTTGTATGTCAAAAGCATAGGAAATGAGATCATTCTATTTGTCATTTACGTAGATGATATCATCATTACTAGTGAGGCGAATTTGATTGAACAATTCAAATGTAATTTGTGTAAAGATTTTGAGATGACTACCTTAGGTCTCTTACATTACTACCTAGATGTAGAAGTTTGGAAAACAGGTGGTGGTATTTTTATTTCTCAATCTAGATATGCTAGGAGTTTGCTTGACAAGTTCAGAATGATAGATTGCAAAATCTCCTCTACACTTATGGAGAAAGGGCTGAAGCTTTCAGCCAAAACATACTCCAGAGTAATAAGTGAGTCAACATCCAGGCAACTAGTGGGCAGCCTTATCCATCTTATAGCCACTAGACCTCATTTGAGCTATGTTGTGAGCTGCATTTCTAGATTCATGACAACACCAAAGGCAGAACATTGGGATATGTGAAAGGGACACTTGACTTTGGCATTCTGTACAATAGAAGCAAAGATCCTAGGCTGGTTGGGTTCACAGATTCAGATTGGGCAGGTTTTGTACTCTTTCACGTGCTTCCTTCAATGTTGCTTAATTGAATTGTATAGCATACATAATTGGATTTGATTACATACTCTTAAAGGGTTCTGTTATTACAGTCTATCAGTCAACTATATTAGGGATTCAATTCCCAACAATGGATGATTTGTTTATATATGTTAGCATGTTTTTCTATGTCTCTCTCAATTAGATGGCTTCTAAGAACATCAATAACTATGTATTTTAACTTTACACCACTTAAAGTTTCTACCAGTCCAAGCCCATTTAATTTGATTTTGGATTAGGCCACTAATTAATCCTTGGGCATGGTATTTGGGATTTTGATGTGGGGGATGTGACAACACAGTACTTAAAATAACATACATACTGCAATGACATACATATTCAAAGCACTTGTTGGCCATGAGGAAAGAGATATGTAATGCACACAGTTCTTGGTTAGGCCCTATTAAATAGCTTAAAGTTATGAGGGTACAATTTCAAAATTAACAAGTAGGATACAGTTTCAAACATATCATCAGCTATGCATACAAAACCTCCAAAAAAGGCACCCAAATAATAGTCCAAGAAGGTTAACTTGTTTACTGCATAGGTCACCTAATTAGCAGTGGCATCAATAAGGCCACAATCCTGAAGTCACCAGGCCTTTTTTATTCAACTCCCATGAGAAGAGGAACTTAATGCACACTAAATTCCCAAGGATGTAAAAGTTTAACATTTCTGGTTGTAATGGAATTATACTAGCTGCTACCTCTTTTCATTTTTTTATTCTCCTGGAGAGAACTTATATTGCAGTTTGTAAAACCAAAAAGTGGCTACATTTATGGACAAAATATATGAAATTAAAGTATTGGGATGGCTAGTGTAGAATTGTACATGTGGGATCTCAGTTAGCTACTAAAGATGATTATGAATAGGTTCTGATTCAAAAAAAATTTAAAATACTTTGCTTAGTTATACAATGGGTTTTCCTCATATGTTCTGTTTGGTAACAATTTTCTACAGAATGTAAGATCTTGTTTCAGTATTGGATTTATTTTGCAGATCAAAACAAATTTAATGATGTTTTAATTTTTGATGTTTCATGCAGGCTCTTCTTGCTTTCTATCTTATAGACGATCTTCAGATGGTGCAGTCTTCTAAGGCAGTGGTAATTAATTAACACAGAGAATTTATTTTCAACATAAAGTATTGTGCATCTCTGGTAGAATAATGATCTATGGACTAAACTCCAGTTTGTTTTGTTGTAGACTATGCTAATGTTCTGGTTGTCATAATGTTCTTTCCAGGTGCCTGCTATTATTTACGTCTGCAGCTTCATGACATCCATTGGTTTGCAGGTCGTAAAAGCTTCTGGCTTATGTTTGCATATGCGAATCATTAGTAGAAAAATTATTCAAACTCATCAAAGACTTACTTTTTGCAATGCATTTCTGTTTCAGGAACTACAATGGACTGGCTATCGTCTTAAAGCTTTTTTCACTGTTGGAGCACTTTTATGGATATTTTCTGGGTCTGCTTTATATCTTCTTCCAAGCAATATGTGGAGCTACATTTATTTCGTATCAGTAATCATTGGTGTTGGAAATGCATTGGTGATGGTATGTTCATGGAATATTTCTAGCTGCACCCTCTTTGAATCCAAATCATATTCATAATTAACATTTGTGCATACATTTTTTAAATTATCTAGTCTTCAAATACTGTGCTCATTATATGGTGGGAATTATGATACAACAAATGTTTCGAGTGGAGGGAGTTTGAACTTGATTGTCTGAGTCAGCAAGAATGAACTGGAATCCATTTCATAAATGAAGCTGAAGACATCAATATAAAATTTGATTAACCAGAGTAGTAACCTTAATAACAGGTGAGAAATGTATTCACTGATTGATGATGCATCCCAATTCAAGTCTGGATATGAAATATATCTCATGTAAAAGAGAAAACAGTGCATAAAATTTTTGCATTCTTTGGGCTTTTTGTGATGTCTTGTAAATACAAGCTATCAAATATGGTGGCATGTTCCTCTCTCTCTTTCTCTCACCCACATTCACACACACACACATGCAGTGCATCAAATTTGTGTATTCTTTGTTTTTTTTGTCATTTCTTGTAAATACAAGCTATCAAATATGGTGGCATGTTCCTCTCTCTCTCTCTCTCTCTCTCTCTCTCACCTACATTCACCCACACACATGCATGCACACACACCCCCACAAACAAATTTGTCTTCCTTTCTATTTCCCACACTAAAAACAAGATTCTTGTGACTTGAATTGGTTGCAAACAGATTGCCGAACTGAAGCAGTCCACAAGAAACTTGTATGCAGAGTGTTGAGAGTGAGGCAGTTTGCAGGAGCGATTGTGAACCAACCACCAATTTAAGGTAGTTTATACTAGATCCAAGATGCCGCCACAGCAAGGACATGGTATTGTTAATGTCGTTGGAAGGATGGAAGATATATTTGAGATGGTGAAGACTATGAAAATCCAGATGGATGCTTTTGAAGAAAACCAGAGAAGAAACCCTAACCCTAGAGATGATGAAAGTGATGAAAAGTGAAGAAGTTAAGAAAGGGTGTTGAAAGCTTATATAAAGCATTGGTAAGAAAACTAAAGTAAATATTCCAAATTATATTGGTAGTCTAAATCTGGAAGAATTTGATAGATTGTATAACTGATTTAGAAGAACATTATCAGCAGACCTAGATAGGGTGAAATTTGCTAAAACTAAGTTGAAGCATCGTGCTTTCATTTGGTGGAAGGAATTTTAACTAGAAAGAAACAAGGTAAATCTAGTATTAAGAAATGGAATATTTTAGTGAACAGACTAAAATCTAAGTTCATTCTTGCAAATTATCAAGTAGAGTTGCTAAAGTAGTTACATAATCTAGAGTTGCTAAAGGAGTTACATAATCTAAAGCAAAAGGATATGACTAGAAAAAACTAGAAAAAACTATAGAATGGCAATCCGTTTAGGACATTAAGATGGAGTGGAAAAAGTGGAAGAGATACATTAAGATGGAGTGGAAAAAGTGGCAGAGATACATGAATGGTTTGAGAGAGTCGATTCAGGAAGAGTTGAGTATTTTTAAATATCTAGATGATAAAGGAAGCATTATAGATGGCCCTAACTACAAAAAGGAAATTGAATAGGAGATTTCCAAATGGGAAAAATTGATAAAGAGGTGGAGAAGAAAGGTTCAAGGAGGATAGGTCTTTTTGTAGCAATAGGAGGCCAAGTCATTTGTGGTGATAGGAGGCTATATGTAGAGGATCCTAAGAATAATAGCCAATAATGTGAGGAAGGATGGAGTGTTTCCCACCACAACAATATGAAAGGTAGTAATTCATACTACAAGGAATAGAGAGGTAGAGGGAGATATGGTGAAGGCTGTGGGAAGCCCTTTCGGGGAACATGTTTTAGGTGTGCAAAGGACATCAAGCATTTGAATGTCACCTAGGTCAAAGAAGCCCTAGCAAAAGTATAGAAGCGAGAGTGAGAGTTGCACATGTTGATGACGAGACTAAGAGATCTTATGTCTCCAAGGATTAACTAGAAAGAGGTGAATCACTTCCTACAAGGAGAGCTCCGTTGAAGCATGCTTATGAGGAGAGAACAACATAGAGAAAAAGATTGTTCAAAACAATATTGAAATATGCTAACCAATTTTTTGCCACAATTTTAACACATTAACCAACACTTGGCCACTTGATTAGCGTTAGCGCCAAAACCAAATCTCTATCAAAGCAACTCTAACCAAGAATGTGCCCTAAAACCACTTAAGGAAGAGGGGCAGGCATATGGTCAGAGGATCCCTAGGAGCTAATGACTCAATACTGAAATTGATACAACTGGAAATGGAAGATAAACTCCACGCCAAGAATGTCCACTCAAGATCCCTTTGAAGGCGAGGTGCTAACATATGGCTGAGTACTTATTACAAAATGAAAGAAACTTAGGTGGATAAACAGCCATAGAAATTTCAAACTAACTAATTCATCCGCTGCGGCGGGCATCCACTCAAGAGTGGGGATTCACCACTTGACAGTGAGTGAGAGAAGCAAATACAAAGTAATTTTCCTCCTCACTGGTGGTAAACCATCCAGGGGTTATTGTATGTGAATTAGAAGCACAAGTAAATGCAGAGTTAACAATGGTTGGATTAGTACTACTAATTCTCAACCTTACAACTAAAGAAATCTGCAATTTACAATGTGTTACAATGATAGAATGAAAGTAAATGTGAGAAGGATGAGCTAACAAGTTCATAAACTCTCAATGACTGAAATTGGAAGCCAAAATCTGATCTTATTGAAGTCTGATAATGAAAACCAGCAACCTGGGAATTAATGAAATACTCATAACTTAATCAATTTACCTTCGAATTGAATGAAATCAATTGCAATGAACTTCTGGAGGATGGGCGCCCATGACAAGATGAAGAAACAGCCTCAAAAATCAATCATTAATTTGATGGCACAATTCCCAATGCTCTCAAGATGGTATGGCCCTTAAGATGGGCAATTTGGCAAGAATAAATCATAGACTTCAAATAAAAATCTGAAAATTGCTAGGAAGGGTTGCCCCAACCTTAGGAACAAGATTATTGAATGCCCATAACAAAATTAAATTCATACAAAGTGCTGGAAATAAAATCGACCTTCAGCTGTGTAGACACCAGCAACTTGAAATCTGGAAAAAACTCCAAAATGCATCAACTATGAAGCTCAATCTACTAGTCTGATTTGAGAAGCAGCAAATAGCCAACTAGGTGTTATCTTTCAAACACAAAATTGGGCAAATGGCTAGGAGGTAAGCTTTCCTCGAAGTTGAAATCACAATGTCATTTCGACAGTATAACAATAGCATAAGTTCATGGATCAGAAAAGTTGGAGCAAACTTCTCTTTTAAAGAAAAAGAGGTGACTTCTCAAATTCCCAAACTCCTCCAAGAAAGAGACACCAAAAGTCACTTTTTTGAAATGTTTTAAAATTCAAAAATATTAAATCTTCCTCAAGATGGCGTCCATTTCAAGGCAATTAAAATTTCATTAAATGTTTAATTTTCCCTTTATGAGGGCGTCCCCCTTCAAGTCCCTCTTTTAAGCACAACTTGAAGTTAATACCTTAGGCCAAGGGGTCAACTTAAAATTATATCATATTGCCTTGAAAAATGAAATATTTTACCAAAATAATGCTTTTAAAAGCCAAAGCTCGAACCCAAGCAATTGCTCCAACTGAAAATGAAGAACTGAAGACTGACAACTGAACCACTGCCAAAATTAGTATTTACTAAAAATAGTAAACACCTAGAAATGCCACAAACCTCGAAGCAAGGAAACCTTATTTCCTCTTAACGAGCCTACGGGCCTCCGGAATAGGTTGATGAACAACTGAACAGATTACTGATGAGAAGGGGACATTACAAATATGCAAATCAAAGTGTTGTAAGCTTTTCATAGACAATGATAGTATAGATAATTTAGTGTTAGGATAGATGGACTATAAACTAAAATTGGAAAGGATAGAACACTCTAAACCGTATAAGAATGCTTGGTTGCCAAAAAAACTTAGGGTATTCGCAGTGGTACACAAGGACGTGTCCCTTGTGGTTTTGGCCCTCGTACTCGTCTTGGGACGTTTCAAGGAGGGGGGACGCCTTGGGGACGTTTCCTAGGCATCCCTAAAATGTATTCTTTTTAGGGACGTTTCAGATTGAGGGGGACGTCTCAGAGACGGCAAGGGGATGGTTGGAAGTCCTCGAGACGGTGAGGGGATGCCCAGCCGTCCCTCGACCATTCTAGGGATGGCCAACCGGCATCCCCTTTTTTCCAGCCACTTTTTGCATTAAAAAAAAGCTTTGAAATTAAAAAGGTTTTTTGCTTTATGTTTTTAGGTGGACTCCACACCCTCCCAACCCTAAAATGCAACATAAAACTTGATTTCAAAAAAAATTGCAGCTAAGAGAAAAGTGAGAAAAGAAAGAGGAGGGTTTGAAGGAGTTGTAACACCCCAAAGAGAGTTAAAAATCATGAACAAACCCACCCAACTTGAAACAACAACAATGTACCTTGATGATTGATGAATAGTATGTTGGTATAAGTATGATAAAGCTTTGGAAATGCATTGTACAGGTCTAAAAAGCAAGATAATCACTAAGAAATCACAACCAAGTCACTCCTAGCTTGCCAATACAAAACATAGGTTGTGAATATCAACTCCAAGTACATTCAAACTTCACCCAAATACCTGTTGTGACCTTTTCACACATCGCACCATTCAAGATGGGGACCCCCTAATTTTTGCTCCATTCTGGTCTTTTTGGCTTTGGTCTTTGTCTCTCTCTCTCTCTCTATCTCTTTTCTGATGTTTGCCTTCACCCCAATCAAGATGGGGACCCCCTAATTTTTGCTCCATTCTGGTCTTTTTGGCTTTGGTCTTTGTCTCTCTCTCTCTCTCTATCTCTTTTCTAATGTTTGCCTTTCTGGGGACGTTCCCGTCTGTGAGCCTAAACATGAAATTGGCCAAGTCTGAAAATTAGGGTTTTGAACTTTTCTGCCAATTTGAAGTCAAACGAGGTGAATAAATTGAGATTTGAGATTAGCATTGATGTTATTATACTTCCAACAGATTTTCACTGAAATTTCATCAGATTCTGAGTACTTACTATTTTTAGTAAGTGCGCAATTACAGGCAATCCTTCAGCATTTTTTGTGAATCTGACAATCATGCTGCGTCCAGAGCACATCAAGCTACTCACAGGTTAAATTTGAGCTGAAATAGACAACTTACTATTTTTAGCAGTTCAGCGTCCGGAGCCAATTTCAGGGCCTAGATGCAGAGTTTGTCAACGCATGTCTGCATTTTTCCTTCTAGGTTTTCAGAGACCTTCACGATGGTATAACATGCAAAGTGGGATAACGACTTTCAGAATTCAGTCTTTCGAGGCTATTTTTGGGGTTTGCATGTCAGCGTTTTCTTTGCATGTTTGCATACTCCTTATGGGTTTTTCGAGAGCTTCGCAGTGATGTGACATGCAAAGTGGGATAATCACTCCTTCAGGAACTTGCTATTTTTAGCAGATGCATCCCGGTGGCGGCCTCCCAGCACTTCAGAATCACGAGCTGATCACAATGCAACTGAAACGAGAACAAACAGAGATCGTTTGATATGCATGCAAGATGAATTAGGGTTTCCAGCTTCGGGACCCAAAAAGAGGGGTAAAATGTCACAATTTTTGAAAACCGGTGTAAACCACCGCGATCAACATCTTTCAAGGAGTCTGCTGGTAAAATTTGAAGGAAAACGGAGTACTTACTATTTATAGTAAGTCATTCTAGAAATAGGCTAAAAATAGAAAGTCAGCTGCATGCGCCAGGTCAGGCACGTGGTGAGGAGCGCGTCATTCAATTTCAAGTCAATCGGAGCTGTGGAGGTCTCAGAAACAAGCAGTTACTAAATAGTAAGCCACCTCCAAAAACATGCCAGAAATAGCAAGTCATTACGAGGCGTCAGTAGGTACAGGTCAAGCAAGTGATGAAGACCCTATGGCACGAATTTCAGATCAAACGGAGTTGCAGAGGATGGAAAATTGGACACTTACTATTTTTAGCAGGTTGGTACAGAGGAATTAGGGTTTCCTAAATTCAAGGGCAGGACAAGACAATCATGCAAAAGCAGCATCCAGCCATGATCACCACAGTTCAGGCAATCGGTACATGAAATTTGAAGACTTTTTGAGCAGTTACTATTTTTAGCAAGTTGCTAAAAATAGCAGGTACAGGCAGGCACCTGACACCAGCAGCTTAATCACACCACGAAGTTCAAAACAGAGCAAAAATTAGGCTTTTCAGAGTCAAGAGTCAATTCAAAGTACGAAATTCAAGGAACTTTCCAAAAATAGAAAGTCAGGGCAAATTAGGGTTAGCAGGAGAAAATCACCCTAAATTTGGCAAAGGGCACGAAATACATCAAGTTTGATAATTTTTCAAATCTGGCACCAAAACTTGCTATAAGAAGCTGAAGATAGATGAAAATGCTCCTAAGTCTGGAAAATTTGATGCTCCCCATGGCAAATGCGCCCAGAATTGGGAAAATAAATTGGTGAAAATTTTACTAAGTGTTAAAATTGGAAGCTCAGGGTAGATTTTGCGCCCTTGAGCTTAGAGTTGGTGAAATTTAAAGCTCAACCTGTGATTTGCGCCCCTCCAAACTCAAAGTTCCCCCTCTCAAATGCGCCCTTGAAGTTCAGGACTTGAAAATTCGCCTAAGGCATTAAAATTGATGCTCAAGGGGTCATATGCGCCTGGCTTGAGGGAGGATGATAGGAAGTTTATAGGGCAATCAAACTAAAAGTTCCATGGGTCAAATGCGCCCCACTTTGAAAAACTTCAAATTTTCCTAAGTGTCAAAATTGAAAGCTCCCACGGTGAAATGCGCCCTTGAACTTGAAGCTGGTAGAAAAATGGTCAAAGTGTCACAAATCTGAAGTTGACCCCTCCACAGGCGCCCAAGGACTTGGAAGGTGAAATTTCATTAAATGCTCAAAATTAGATACTCAGAGGGTCAAATGCACCTCAAGCTTGAAAGATGGAGTCTAAAATTTTTCTAAGTCGTTTAAAATGGAAGTAGACCCCTCCAAATGCGCCCTTGAAGTTAGTGGAAAATCTTCTAAGTATTGCAAAATTGAAGCTTGACACTCAAAATGTGCCCAAATGCCAAGGGGTAGCTTGAAAACTTCTAAGGCAAGTTAAAATGAAAGTTCAAGGGGTGAAATGTGCCCAACTTGGAGGATAAAATTTTATCAAGTGTTCAAAATTTGAAGTCCAGACCCCTGAATGCGCCTTAATCAAAGAGGAAGGCTGAAGAATATTTTAACTATGAAAAATGGAAGCTACCCCCCCAAAATGTGCCTGGACTTACCTGTAGAGCTTTGAAAAGTGCTAAGTGTTGGAAACTAGAAGTAGCCCCTCTTATTTGCGCCTTGACCTCAAAGACCACCCTCTTGTATGCGCCCAAGGTATAAATTTGAAGAAGGACCTATGATATGCGCCAAACCTTGATGATGGTGAGTTAGCAAATTTCACTAAGTGTTGAAATTGAAAGCAGAGAGGGTCATTTGCGCCTAAGGTGAGGAAGGGTCTCCAAAATATTCTAAGGCATGGAAATTAAAACCTCACCCTCCCAAATGCGCCCTTGAAGTGAGAGAAGTAAGTTTAAAAATATCTTAAGTGTTTCAAATTGAAACCTCACCCCTCCAAATGCGCCATCATGGAAGAAGTGGTTGAAAATATTCTAAGTGCTTAAAAATAAAAGCTCACAGGTCAAAGTGCGCCCCCAACTTGAAAGGAGATGAGCTAAAATATTCTTAGTGTTTAAATTTGAAGCTTGACCCTTGACTGGTGCCTTGACTTCTAGGGAGGTTAGAAAATTGTTTAAGTGTTCAAAGTGAGAGTGCTACCTAGCAAATGCGCCCTAAAGAACAAGATGCATCAAAATTTTTCTAAATATTGGTAAATGGCAGGAGGACCCCCTAGATGCGCCTGACTTGTGTGAGTTAGCAAAAAATTTTCTAAGGCGTAAGAAAATGGAAGTTGGCCATGTCAAATGCGCCCTACCTTGAAGAGAAATGCTTGAAGAATTTTCTAAGTAACAAGATGAAGGCACTACCCATGAATTGCGCCCAAGATGAGAAGGAAGTCAGGAAATATTTTTCTAAGTGTTGGTGCAAAGTGATAAATGTTTTTCCTAAGTATTAATATTTAAAGTTTCACTTCCTTAGGAAAAATACGCCTAACTTGAAGGAGTAATGAAGTTCTCACAGGAATGAGTAAAATGGGTGAGAAGAAGTCGGAAGATGTCAGCTTCGCAAGGATAATGAAAAGTTTTCAAGTCAGAGCAAGGAAATGCGCCTGGATTTGAAGAAATGGATTAAATTTTGTTGAAAATTAATTTTCTAAGGTTCAAAATTCAAAAAATTAAATGAACCCATTCGTTGCATACCCATGAATTTGATGCATTCTGAGAGAAATTTTCTTTTGGGTATTGAAGATTGTCGATGAGGAATGGATTTTAATGTCTTCTACACTTTGTCGAGGCCTTCAGGGTGAATATTTTTGATGGGCACCGAGTAGATGAATTTCCTAAGGGAAATTTGAAAATTTTTCTAAGGCAAGGAATAAATGATGTTGAAATAAAATGCCTTGGCGGATGAATTTGAAGTTGAGAGCCTAGATATTTTTTGATCAAATTCTAGATGAAAGCATTTTTCTCGAGCCAGAGTTGAATGAAATATCGAAGTGAAGTGTGCCAGGCAGAATACAAGATAGGTTGGAAATTTGGCTAAGGCATGAAGAATTGTGAAGAAGGCAAAAGTTGGCAAGCGGAAACGATGAACCCTTGGAAGTTAAAATGCGAAAATCCTGGTAAGTAAAGTGAATTTATATTATGAAGTGTTCTAATACCCTCTCCTTGCTTGTTTTGCAGGAGGAACGTCGAGACCAAACGATGATGACTTAAGGTGATGAAGCAAATAGTCCAAGATGATGAATCACGAAGGAAGAAAAAGTTGCAAGAAAATGACTAAGTGTTGGGACTTAGTATAACTCAAGTGATAAGGACGAAGTTGAAAAACAACGCCAAGAAAGAAGATCAAGAACAGTGTGAACACGTCTACAAACGGGAATCTTCTAGAAGATGGTGGCCATTAATTGCTCATTTATTGCCCCACTCTCCATTATGGCGGTTTTTAGGGTGAATCTTGTTTAGGGCTGAGGTGGCACAATCTGGGCCATCCAGCCGATTGTAATCTGAGCCGTCCATTGGACTTGGCCAGCTATAAAAGGGGGAGTCCCCCTCATTTGTATTTTAGTAGAAGCAGAGCTTAGAGATCAGAGTAGAGAGAAGAGTAGAGACACTTTAGTTGTAATATCTTAGCATAGCGTAGTTTGAAGGAGAAGGAAAGTTTTCCTTTGAAAACTTTGTAAGAGATTGTTGCGAAAAACTATTGTAATAAAAGATCTTTCATTGAATGGTAAATTCATCTTTGTTATAAGTAGCTAGTGAGGTTTCTTCATCCCTTCGACTTCAAGTAGCGTAAAGTAGAGTAGTTTTCATTTTCATGCAAGTAGATGTTAGTTGTGGACTTGTGGAGTTAATCGAGGCAACTTCATTTTTATCCATACCACTAGCAGCTTGTTGATGGCAAGTTTGCCTTGTGTGGTCGACTGGAAAACTTTATAAACTTAACTTCGATTGTGATTCATGTATGTGTATGCGTCGTTCTAATGGTACTTATATGTTGAATTATAATTTGAAAACCTCTTGTCACTCCCTTGAAGATTGCATCGACTTTGTGTAAGTTGTCCAACGTGAGGCGAAGCAGAGTCTGGTTGAAGTCGGTCAAGATTGATCCTACGTCCCGTCCTTAGATAGAACGTAAACTTCTTAGGCCCTGCACTCTTTTAAATTCAGTTCATTCCTGGTTAGAATTAGGAAACTTGTGCTCACTTGCCAAATTATTTGAACCACGCGAAAGCCCTTAATCTACTGTCCATTGTCAACGGTCGAACAATTGTGTAAGTCCCCTTGAAATACCAACAAAACACATCGAGCCAACTGAGGGTATTCTATTGCATGAAGGAACCTTGGAGTTAAATGTATGATCTATCTCGCAATCTTAGCATGTAGGAAACTTTGTTCAAGAGAGGATAGAGTAGCCGTTGGCAACTTTATTCTGTGTTGGTGTAGTCACAAAAACCACGTCAACAATACCCTTGAAGGAGTATACATTAGTTTGGAAACTGTATTTCATTCATTTGCAGGTCTATTATGAAACTTCAAATGTATCAAACACAATAGGTCCCCTTGCCAAGGATGGATGAATAATGGATTGTTTGAGTGGAGAAAAGAACTTCACTAAGATTGAATTGAAGAGTGGCTATCATCAGATCAGAAATAGAGAAGGGGATGAGTGGAAAATTTTATTCAAGAAAAATGAATGACTATATATATGGTTGGTTATGCCTTTTGGGTTAACTAATGCACCAAATACATTTATGAGGTATTAAATTTTTTTTTGGATAAGTTTGTGGTTGTTTACTTTGGATGATATTTTAATTTTCATTAAGACTAGGGATGGTCATCTAGAGCATATTAGTTTAGTATTGTAGAGGTTGAGGGAAGAGAAGTTCTTCAATGTGAAGAAATGTAGCATCATGAAGAAATAATTGGTATACTTGGGATTTGTAATCTTAGTTGAAGGATTGAAGTTGGATTTGGAGAAAGTTAGAGCAATTGTCAAGTGTCATGTCCCCAATTTCGTTTGGGCCCAATTTCAAATTGTGGCAGGAAAATGGTGTTTTTAACACCAAAATAACTATATTTAAATAATATTAAAATAAAATAAATCTAAATTATTAAATAATAACATTTAAATTTAAATAAACTTTGTACCAATTTGGCCGAGCCATTTGGGAAGGCACTATCGACATCATATTTATATTGGAAAGATTTACCTTGGAAAGCATCATGATTTTGGATGTAGTTCTTGTTGGTTGTACAAAGACAAAAATCTTTGTAAAATCGGCGACCAAGTGAGATGTCCATCTCATCCTGGCAAATCGTGAATTCCTACTTTCCGCATATCATGCAGATCTAACATCATACTCTGCTCAGGTGTGGAACGAGAGAGGGAGGAAGTGGTTGGACGATAAGCGATTGGCAACCTGTTGTTGAGCCTTAGGCTCTAGCCACATCTTTGACAATATACTTCTGTGCAAAGGTCGACATACTTCATTCTAGGGGAAGCAGACATCAACACACATCAATTCATTTGTGTCTGACATCCTTGGGAATTCGCTGGCCTCATTATTATTGCAAATCCATATGACAACAATTTGTATTGGCTACCCAAATATTACTGATCAACGCGACCTTGGATCGGACTACCTACACTCTGCAAACATTCCGCACGATTGGCTCAAGCGAATCATCCTCTGTGGTTCAGAGCTTAGTTTGGTTTGGAAGACTATTTAATACAATTCTATAAGTTCAATTGTTGTTGTTTGTTAAATTTGAAGCACCAGCTCCTTCGTTGAGCCCAATGTGGACGATCTGATTTGAACATCTTTAAATATGTTATCATTATAACTGTTGTGTCTCATTTAAGTTATATTCCCTTGTTGTGAGGCTCAAAGCCTACTATATTATTGTTTTCTATCATTGAATACAGTTTTGAGTGCGTCCCTTCATGTTAACATTGTAGAAATTGTGATTAGCATTATTTTGGAATTGTCCACCTTTGCAGTTATAAGACTAATCTGAGAGTAGAGAGTTCATATTACTGTCATTGTGCAAGTAATCTGTAGTGAGTGAATCAGATTGTATTCCAGTTTGCTATGTGTCTATCTTGGCATCTTCCAAAATTTCGTTTTAGTCATTCAATCTGCCTATCAACAGTGGGACAGTATCTTACAATGGTATCAGAGCAGCAGTCTTGCCAGCCTATGGATCCGATTGTGTAAATGCAGTTATACCACAAAAACATGAATGAGGAGGAGGAGGACGATGAAATTGTGGTCTCCAAAATTGCTAGATGGTATGAAGGGTATCTAAAGTATAAGGATCTTCTAACATACCAAGAATATGTAAGATTGACAGGAATGGCTATACCCATAAGTGAGGAGATAATCAACATCTTTGATGAGTACTTAGATGAACTTGAGGCTATTAAGGCTACATAGGCTTTTGATAGGTACTACATGAGGGAAAGAAAGAAAGTGGAAGAACAGTCAAGTCAAACAGTGATGAAGACATGATAGAGCAAACCCTGCCTGTGGAATATTTTCCTGAAGAATAGCCAAGAGTGTGTGTTGAAGATGCGCCAATGATTGTTGATGATGGCCAAGAGACACCCACCCACTTTTCAGGTATAGAAGATATGGAAGGAATCAAACCTTATGAGGATGACCAACAATATTTGGAAAAGTGTGATAAGAGTTATGCCATTGTGAAAAGTAGGAAATCAGCTGTCATTGATCAGCCTATGGGTGAACAAGATCTCAGTTATGAGGGTATGCACAAGAGGTTGTTCATTGGGAAAACCTACATACAAGGTATGTCATTCCTTGGTGAGTTCAATAGTTCTTGTTTCATGCGTATGGTCACATTTGATAACTACCTATTGGAGCTATTTGAGAAACATTTTCTTGAAGAGCTGATTGTAAAAACTAAGGGATGGCCTAGTGAGAAGATCCTACAGTTTGATAATGTGTGGTTTGTAATGGATATGATACCCTCAAGTGGGTCCGAAGCTAAGGGACTCACATGCAAGAATGAACCCATGAGGTTGAGAGCTAGTGAAGAGAATGCAACATCTCAAGAGAATGAAGTTGTCCTCACATGTTTTCAGTAGGATGAGGATCCATCCACTCCTTACATCATCCAATGAGGAGTGCATGTGTCTTCATAATGACCACAAGGAAGAAGGGCATGCTATCACGGGATGAGTCAATTCAGCGATGATTGATTGGCTTTATGACGGTTATGTTGTAGACCAATCAAAAATGTTCCATGATTTTTGGTCTCATAAGTCACACCCCTTGGAAAGGCAGTTGAAGTTGAATGATAGTCAGATTACGACAGCCCTAACTCACTTTGATGACATCCATACGATTATGGCAGACTTGTGTTGGAAGGCTCTAAGTGAATAGGAAGGACTTGAAGGAGGTGTACCTCTTGATGATTTGCACGAACTCCAAGAGGATTTGGTGGTAGTGAAGTCAAAATACCTACACTTACTTGCGGATAGGGATCATCTCCTCACACTTTACAAGATTTATGTTGATGCCTTGAGAGGAAAGGAAGATGAAGTGAAGAGCACTATGGATTCCTTGGTGAGCACGCAAAAGGCTCTTCGAGAACCGGTAGAGCATGTGGATGAGCTTTGTTGGTTGTTGAGCTTGGCACACTCTTCATCACACCTAGCAGGATTTCAAAATTCTATGGCAACCACATCCCATGAAAGACATGGCAATAGGAAGAGGGCAAAGAGCAGAGACATGGAGGAAGGTATTGAAGGACTCTATGATGAAGACATTGTTTGCAGCCATGGGACTGAGTTTGTGACACATGATTTGCACTTGAAGACATCTCGTGGAGCAACACTTGTTGATAACCATTCCCTCATGGAAGGAGAGTTGATTGAGTTTGAGAAAGACACTGCACTTGAGCATGGAGTAAGGACTGATTTTCTGATGTATGACAGCAGTCTTTTATCTTCACATTATCATGTCATGACAGCCAAGAGGATTGGCCTTAATGCTCATAGTTCTCATGGAAAAACTCATATTGGATCGACACTTGTTGCAGAGCATGAAGCAATGAGGAAGGAGAAGTTTGAGGTGATTGAAGACACTAAGGGAAGGTATGATAGCTGTTCTGATTTTCTTATTCGGAACAGCAGTCGTTGGGTTTTGTTTAGTCTTGAGTTTGTAGTCCCTACCCATGAGAATGATAGTAAGAAGTCTTCTACTATTGTTGGCACTCATTTGGGAGACAAACATGGGGTCTTATTGGTGCGTCCAAGACACAAGAGGACCCAGTTAGTACAGCGAGTTATGATAGAGGCAAAGAAAATTCAAGGCATGTGGCATATGAGGAATGAGCCTTGTATGGTAGCCAAGCGGGTGGAGCAATCAGATTTGAGGTATAATTCAGAATTTTTGATTTGTCCACATAACTTGCTTTATGAGGAATTGGTGTCACCTCTTTTGTTGGATGACATGATGGAGCACTCAGATTTGGTTGAGTCTTTGGTCATTCATAGAGAGTTTGAGAAGTCTACTTGTGATCATACTGATGACTCTTTGGTGAAACATGTGGCTGTCCCACTTTTGGGACTTATGGCACACATCATGGATGCATTTTCTTTTGATTGGCACACACTTGGAGGAATGAAGTTTCAGCTCATCTATGATCCTACTAGGTATGAGGATGTTGTCATGAAACTTGTCTTTGAGTTGCAACTATTTGTGTTTCAATGGGACTATGGTGCAGGGTATGAATATGAGCATGAGGACATTGATATTCCAGCCCTAACTCATGGGTCTCTACTCCACGTTTTGATGAGTGATGACTGTTCTACAATGTTACACATGGATTTCCTTGGAAGTAATTGGTTGACAGTGGCTATTTGGGTGACTTGGAGAGTTATGGATCATCTCTTTATCATTGGAGGTTGGCATCATGACAAGCCACTATCATCATATGCCATTAGTAGCGCTTCTTGCGTCATCAGAGGCCTGATTTTCAGACTTTGGCGTGCTATCTTGACCTACATCAGTAGCCTAGGATGGGCTGATATGCTTTTTCATGCATCTATGATGGGTGCCTTACACATCCATGAGAGATCAATCAGAGTCCGGAAGTTGGTGAGTTGATGGCCCTTGGAGATACAACCATCCTCTTGTGTCTGCTGGATGTGATATGGCGATGAGTTGGGATCCGGGTATGTGTGGTGCACTCATTCATTGGGATCATGATGAGTTGTGTCACAGTTATGGGCCTGATGATGTTTATATCAAAGTGAAGCAGCAAAAGACTTGGTACAAGTGGTCATGCCTCCATAATCATATCTTTCATCACTTGTTGATCGACTTAGCACTCTCGGACATAGGCTTTGAAATATTCCGAGCCAAATTTTTTCGATTTTTACAATTTCAAATTACAAGCACCCGTTAAGGTTAGATGATAAACCAAAACGTACTGAAGCAACTCTAACCAGTATGTACACCAGGATCCCGATGCGGGCAAGGTGTGAGCATTGGTCAGAGGATCTGAAACAAAGTGCTTATGCAGGAAGTAACTCTAACCAAGGGTGGCGCCGATGATGGCGAGCATATGGTCAGAGGATCTTCTACTCTAAAAGCTGAAAGGGAACTCAACGTCAAGTATGTGCTACCCAATCCAATGCGGAGTGAGGGGCGACCATATGACGGAGTGATTACAAAAACAATGCTTGAATGAAACTAAACAATGATGCTGTAAATACTCGACTTCAAGAATGTGCTTTCCAGACCGAGACGGAATGGGAGCTACCATATGACGGAGATGCTAGATATTACAAAACAACTTCCGAATATCAGATAAGCAATTACAAATCAGAATTGAGCAAGATTAAAGAACCGCTGTCAGTACTACTGTCAGCTTACAAATGAGGATCTTTCGCCTGACAAGAGAAAAGAAACTGAGAAGATTAGCAATTACAACATAATAAGAACTCCCTTGGCTTGATCAAAGATGCCAAATCAATAACTTCTCTCAAAGATCATAATGATAATTCTGTTTTCCCAGATCTGCACTAACAAATGCATAACCAGCAATCTACAAACTCATATAAATGTTCATAACTCTTTCAAAGATCCTCCGATGGATGTGAAATGAATTGCAATACACTCTAATGACATAGGCGACCAATTCCAAGAACTAGAAACTGATCAAAAGACCCCAGATCTAATATGCACGAATCCCAAGACAGAAATAAGAGGTACAGCCCAGCAAGGGGGGCGATTCACATTTAAAAATCATATGCTTCTCCAAAAAATCTACAAACTTGAGAAGTATGGCGCCTAAACCCTACAAAGGAAATGGGCCATTACCCAGAACATTGTTTTTGGTATTTTTTGATCTATGAATAAAAACAACCTTCAGCCGTACAAAACAGCAACTCCAGAAAATGGAAGAAAGAGCAGATTTAATCTACAAAGCACTAACTCAAGCTACAATGCAAAACTTACTACAAAACACTCAAATAAGCAAACCTCTCCACTAGGTGCTGTCTCTCAAGCACGAAGTTGAGCCCAGACTAGGAGGCATTCATTCCTCGAAGCAATCCCGCAACCATTTCGGTAGCATAACATTAGCATAGACAAAAGATGATCCAAAGAGATCCCAAGGCTTCCTTTTATAAGTTTCGGTTGACCTTCTCGAAACCCTAACTTCTTTTCTGGAGTCAAACCCTAATTTCCTTCACAGATGGCGTCCCACTTTTCCAAGTAACTTTGTCTTTTAATATTAGTTTAATCTTTCTTGAGAATGGCGTCCACTATGAGCTTATAATAAACTTCATAAAAAATATAATTAATTCTCTTAATGAAGCGCCACCCTTAAAGAACACCTTTTAAAAAGACTTGAAGTGATTAAGTTAGGCTAAGGGGGGGTCAACGTTAAATTATAACATTAAAACGTGACTTTAATAAAATAGCTCAACTTATCTCTCCAACTGCGCCCCGAAGCCATCAATGAGCAAGCCAACTGATCAAACTGACATAGGAAGTCAACCATGCTGGACCCGACTGTTGAATTGCCAAAAATAGAATTTACTAAAAATAGTAAATTCTGGAAAATGCTCCGAATGCCGAGATGAACACACCACTGCGAAGCTCTCTGAAAACCCAGAAAGAATCCGCCATTGAAACCACCAACTCCGAGCAAAGACATCCTCAAAAATAGGAAACCCTAATTTTACCTTCCGACTAGCCTTCGGGTTCCCAGAAAAAAGGCCAACAGTCACTGGAAAGATCAGGTTTGAGAAGGGGACATTACAATCTGCCCTTCCCAAAATTGCTTGTCCTCAAGCAATACCACCACAACTCTAGAAATTTGAAAACTAATCCATACGCAACAAGTATGATTCCTGGTTCCCAAATGCGTCTCAGGAAAAACCCACCATGCCAATGCTGCACCACTCTGATCACATCAATGAAAATATCATGCCAATGCTGCACTGACTCCCCTTGTAACTCCAAAGTGTTACCATCTATGATACTCAAACTGAAAGATCTTAAAGGAGGGAAATCAAAATCATGCAACATCTCATGTCCACGATCCCCCGAATTCACAGTATCAACCATACTACTGTCAATCACAATTCTAAGCAATAGGAAAGATAGTCTACTCAAATCAAAATCGAACTCCTCAGCATACCTCCACATGGTAACAAACGGAACTATGACTGCAAGTGTGACCTCTACAAATCTTCTTGCAAGGAGGAAAGCAATCCTTTGCAAGAGCTCAAAGAACTCATACTCATGTCTCTGCATGAAGCTACTATGCCTCATCTGAATTATACTGACACCACCATGAAGACTATAGAAAACAATCATAGTTCCAGCCCCATGAGTCTCAGAATGGTGAACCAAAGTAGGTGAGCGACTGCTGTCATGAATCAATACTGAGAGTAAACTATCAAATTTTACATCACCAACCATCATAAGATGAATTTGGAGAGTAGGAAAAGTGTGAAGGAACAAATAATTGCTGCTGATCAAGGCTAGGATCAGCGTAATGCAATCTGATTCTCGAGTCCTACCCAAAGGAAAACAACAACACCACTCAAAATCCCAAGCGTGAGCATGTGAGATGACCATCGAGCTACAAGGTGACACCTCCAAGGTGGTTGGAAAACACGCTAGATTCATCTCCATGAGAAAACTACCACTTCTTTGATCAGGAGTGATGAACCAACTCTCCTGAATGCAAGAAACGCAACATGTAAGGTGGCTGGTCTGCCTCAAACCAGCAAGCTCGAGTCTCAAAATCTGTCCTGGTCTTAGCCGAGAAACACTCTCAAGAGCAACCAATCGTTCATTTCTCCAACCCATGCTCAAAATCTCTCTCCAATCCCTTTGTTGATGAACAAATGGAACCATCAAGAAGCTGCTAAAGAAGAGAACAACACCAAAAAGTCTGAAAATTTGATTCTTGTTCCTCCATAAATTCTTCTTTCCACAAACTGTATGCTCCATCAACCCATGTTGAGAATCCCAAGCTTGGATACCCAACTGAAAATAATCTCCAACACTCCGGCAAGGAAACATAGCACATCTCTGAGTGCTGGTCAAAATCAAGTGCATACTTGTAAAATTGGCATTCCCTCTGATGAGCCTTTGAAACCTATCCATGAAAGTTTCAACAGCAAAGGAGCATGAAGTATTAAATAACCTCAAAACCAACTCCAAAAATGGACTAATAAATGCCAAAGCATCATTCAACCCAAGGGATGGATTGACAAGCATACAAACACCGAGTTCTAGTCCATTTTTCTTCCCTACTTCATGAGTAACAAAACTGAAATCTTTGCTCCTTGCTGCTGTAATGAAGTTACCAGCAACTACCAAGTCTTGCTTTGTTAACCCCTTGGTGTTGGGGATGTTGAAATCTCCACGAATCAACACTTCCCATGTAGAGACTCCATCCTCAAACCCACTTATGCATTCATTACTACTCAACATACATGGCACATCTTCATGGAGTGATATCAAGGCATCCTTAGATTGGAGTTCACGCTTGACCTCATGCTTGGTCACTTCACTACTTGACTCATTTTTCAAAACAAAGAGAGGATTGTCATAAGTTGCTTCAGCACCCACTTCAAAGAAGGGATTGTCGAAGACTTGGAAGCCATTCCTTTCGTCTCGCTGCCCCAAATCTGCACATGCAACTTCTAACTTTCTTGAAATGCTTTCAAGATCAAACTCCTCTTGAAGACAGTCAAAATCTCCAATCACTTGATTGATTTTTTTAGCTCTTTGTGTATCCTCTTGCTCCTTGAAAAGTTTGAAATCTGCAAACTGGTCTACAACCTCTGTTAGATCCAACTGAGTTTCTTTCAACTTGTCCTTTGTTGATTTAAGCTCCAAAGTGAGCTCATCAACCATACTCTCCCTTTCTTCGAAAACAATGAAGGCCTTCTTTGCAGATTCAACGGCATGATCTCTATCTTCAATCAAGCCTATGTACTCAGACTTCAATGTCTCCAATGAGTCTCTGATAAGTTGCAAATTGGGAAGAGCAACTTCATATTTCACTCCTCTTTGTCTCTCTTCAAGCTGAGCATCCCAAATAAGCCCTTCAATCAGACTATGTGTGCGATCAAATCTAGATAGAGCTCGCACTTCATCTTCAACGGACACCTCAGGTTGGCCTTCACACTCATAAGAATGCGAAGATGGTGAATTGCTGATAGGCTGTAACTGAAAATCAGAACTTCGTTTCACGCTTTTGCTGCCCTCATTGTTGCTCCAACATTCTTGTACTTCACCACCAACTAGTGGAGAATGCTCAATGTCTTGGAAAACATCATACTCCACTAAGCCTTCAACTCGTTGATTGCAATCAGCTTCATGCCTTGATAAATCAGATTTGTGTTTGGTAATTCCTCCAAACCTTTCATCTTCAAGAGCCATATGGCCCTCAAACTCTGTTTCCTCTTCCATGTTACTTTGATCAAACTTGAAAGCAGCCCCAAACTTAAGCATATTAACACCATTGTCTGCTGATAGAGAACCCTTATCAAGTTCCATTTCTTCATCCGGATCAAAGGGAAATTCATCCCATACCGGTTTGTCATCACTAAGTGCCTTCACACCTGGATCCCAAATGGTGAGAGGCTGATTGTTTTGATCACAAGAAGAGTGTTCTTTGTGCAACATTTGGAGTGTTGATTCTTGGAATAGGTCAACTCCCAAATCACTAAAGCTGATGTCTTCATAAGTACCTCCCTCCAATGGTTGGGTTTGAAGTTCAAACTCAAAACCACCCTTAGCACTGTCACTGAAAGGAAGTAAGGAATCTTTAGAGCTAGCTGTTTGAAATTTTTTATCATCCTTATCTTCAATGAACCTATCATCTATAGGTATGTTTCTGATCTCATCATGAACAGTCATATGCATGCCATAGAGGTCTTCTTGATCACTTGTAATAAATTCATCTTGTGAAAACTCTTGAGGAGTTTGAACAGCAACAAGAGGAAAACTATCCATCACTAAATCTTCAACAAGAGGAGGTACAAACACCTCGAAATCATTACCAACATCATCACTTTGGTAACGGTCATAAGCTGATTCAAAGACACCAATAGTATTTCCTTCAACTTGCTCTTCTTCACTTGCTATCACATGCAAGTCAAGGGGCGTATTATGAGGCTCTACCCTTAACTCTTCACTTGCCAAGGTATCTTCATCAAGCTCACGTTCATTTTGATGTGATATGTGCACCTTGTTTGTGCCATCTTCAATGCTAGATGACTGATTTTTCTCTTCAACTTGCAAATTTGTCGGCTGCAATTCACAAATAGGCACTTCATCTCCTTCCTTCTTTGATTCTTCGAACAAAGCTTGTTCTGCTTCCCTTTTTATCATTTTCCTAATGTGGTCCACCATCTTCAACTTTTCGGGCTCCAGTGACGCCACACACCTCAAATGGGAATCAAATGAAACATCGTACCTATAATCATCTGGCATGTTTTGATATTGCTCACGGAGTTTGGCAGCCTCATCTTCACATTGTCTTTTAAACTGTTTGGCATATTCAATGAAGTCCCTTACGACATCACTAACCTTTCCTTCCTCAGATGCCATAGTTGAATCTGACTTCTCACGACCCATAGACCTTAGAAAATGCAACATCTTTGAAACTTCTGAAAGCTAATACTGAACTCAGCTCTGACCTCTGATGTATAATCTGTTTTCTCTGTCAAGTGAACTCTGATGGGCACAGGATGGCAGGATCTTGGCTCTGATACCACTGAAATATTCCGAGCCAAATTTTTTCGATTTTTTACAATTTCAAATTACAAGCACCCGTTAAGGTTAGATGATAAACCAAAACGTACTGAAGCAACTCTAACCAGTATGTACACCAGGATCCCGATGCGGGCAAGGTGTGAGCATTGGTCAGAGGATCTGAAACAAAGTGCTTATGCAGGAAGTAACTCTAACCAAGGGTGGCGCCGATGATGGCGAGCATATGGTCAGAGGATCTTCTACTCTAAAAGCTGAAAGGGAACTCAACGTCAAGTATGTGCTACCCAATCCAATGCGGAGTGAGGGGCGACCATATGACGGAGTGATTACAAAAACAATGCTTGAATGAAACTAAACAATGATGCTGTAAATACTCGACGTCAAGAATGTGCTTTCCAGACCGAGACGGAATGGGAGCTACCATATGACGGAGATGCTAGATATTACAAAACAACTTCCGAATATCAGATAAGCAATTACAAATCAGAATTGAGCAAGATTAAAGAACCGCTGTCAGTACTACTGTCAGCTTACAAATGAGGATCTTTCGCCTGACAAGAGAAAAGAAACTGAGAAGATTAGCAATTACAACATAATAAGAACTCCCTTGGCTTGATCAAAGATGCCAAATCAATAACTTCTCTCAAAGATCATAATGATAATTCTGTTTTCCCAGATCTGCACTAACAAATGCATAACCAGCAATCTACAAACTCATATAAATGTTCATAACTCTTTCAAAGATCCTCCGATGGATGTGAAATGAATTGCAATACACTCTAATGACATAGGCGACCAATTCCAAGCACTAGAAACTGATCAAAAGACCCCAGATCTAATATGCACGAATCCCAAGACAGAAATAAGAGGTACAGCCCAGCAAGGGGGCGATTCACATTTAAAAATCATATGCTTCTCCAAAAAATCTACAAACTTGAGAAGTATGGCACCTAAACCCTACAAAGGAAATGGGCCATTACCCAGAACATTGTTTTTGGTATTTTTTGATCTATGAATAAAAACAACCTTCAGCCGTACAAATCAGCAACTCCAGAAAATGGAAGAAAGAGCAGATTTAATCTACAAAGCACTAACTCAAGCTACAATGCAAAACTTACTACAAAACACTCAAATAAGCAAACCTCTCCACTAGGTGCTGTCTCTCAAGCATGAAGTTGAGCCCAGACTAGGAGGCATTCATTCCTCGAAGCAATCCCGCAACCATTTCGGCAGCATAACATTAGCATAGACAAAAGATGATCCAAAGAGATCCCAAGGCTTCCTTTTATAAGTTTCGGTTGACCTTCTCGAAACCCTAACTTCTTTTCTGGAGTCAAACCCTAATTTCCTTCACAGATGGCGTCCCACTTTTCCAAGTAACTTTGTCTTTTAATATTAGTTTAATCTTTCTTGAGAATGGCGTCCACTCTGAGCTTATAATAAACTTCATAAAAAATATAATTAATTCTCTTAATGAAGCGCCACCCTTAAAGAACACCTTATAAAAAGACTTGAAGTGATTAAGCTAGGCTAAGGGGGGGTCAACGTTAAATTATAACATTAAAACGTGACTTTAATAAAATAGCTCAACTTATCTCTCCAACTGCGCCCCGAAGCCATCAATGAGCAAGCCAACTGATCAAACTGACATAGGAAGTCAACCATGCTGGACCCGACTGTTGAACTGCCAAAAATAGAATTTACTAAAAATAGTAAATTCTGGAAAATGCTCCGAATGCCGAGATGAACACACCACTGCGAAGCTCTCTGAAAACCCAGAAAGAATCCGCCATTGAAACCACCAACTCCGAGCAAAGACATCCTCAAAAATAGGAAACCCTAATTTTACCTTCCGACTAGCCTTCGGGTTCCCAGAAAAAAGGCCAACGGTCACTGGAAAGATCAGGTTTGAGAAGGGGACATTACAGGCTTGCAGTGGGAAAATGGTGTTTTTAACAAAAAAATAACTAATTAAAATAAAATAAATCTAAATTATTAAATAATAACATTTAAATTTAAATAAAATTTGGACCAATATGGCTGACCCATTTGGGAAGGCACCATCGACATCATATTTATATTGGCAAGATTTACCTTGGAAAGCATCACAATTTTGGACGCAGTTTTTGTTGGTTGTATTGAGGCAAAAACCTTTGAAAAATCAATGACCAGGTGAGATGTCCATCTCATCTTGGAAAATCATGAATTCCTACTTTCCGCATATCATACAGATCTAACATCATACTTTGCTTAGGTGTGGAATGAGAGAGGGAGGAAATAGTTGGATGATAAGCGATTGGCAACCTCTGGCCGAGCTTTAGGCTCTGGCCACATCCTTGACAATATACTTCAGTGTGAAGATCGACATACTTCATTCTGTGCGAAGCAAACTTTCTCAGACATCAATTCATTTGCATTGAACATCCTTGGGAATTTGCTGGCCTCATTATTATTGCAAATCCATATGACAATGATTTGTATTGGCTACCTGGATAGTACTGTTCGACGCAACCTTGGGATTAGACCACCTACACTCTGCAAACATTCTGCACGATTGGCTCGAGTGAATCCTCCTTTGTGGGTCAAAGCTTAGTTTGGTTTGGAAGACCATTTAATACAATTCTGAGTTCAATTGCTATTGTTTGTTAAATCTAAAGCATCAACTCCTTTGTTGAGTTCAATGTGGACAATCAAATCTAAACATCTTTAACTATGTTATCATTATAACTATTGTGTATCATTTAAGTTATATTCCCTTGCTCTGAGGCTCAAAGCCTACTATATTACATGTTTGCTATCATTGAATACTATTCTGAGTGCGTCCCTTCATGCTAACATTATAGACATTGTGATTAGCATTATTCTAGAATTGTCCACCTTTGCTGTTATAAGACTAATCCAAGAGCAAAGAGCTCGTATTACTATCATTGTGCAAGTAATCTATAGTGAGTGAATCAAATTGTATTCCAGTTTGTTGTGTGTCTATCTTGGCATCTTCCAGAATTTCATTTCAGTCATTCAATCTGCCTATCAACAATGGGACAGTATCTTACATCAAGTGGCCTACACCGGAAAATGTTGGAGAGGTAAGACCTTTTCATGGTTTGGCAAGTTTCTATAGGAAATTCATTTGGAATTTCAATGGTATTTGTGTATTGTTAATTGAAGAAATAATTGGTATACTTGGGATTTGTAATCTCAGCTGAAGGATTGAAGTTGGATTTGGAGAAAGTTAGAGCAATTGTCAAGTGGCCTACACCAAAAAATGTTAAAGTAAGACCTTTTCATGGTTTGGAAAGTTTCTATAGGAAATTCATTTGAAATTACAGTGGTATTTGTGTACTGTTAATTGAGACAGTGAGAGGAGACAAGGAGTTCAAGTGGACATTAGGAGTCAATATAAGTTTTGAGTTGCTAAAGAAAAAGGTGATCGAACAATTGGTGTGAGCATTATGAGATTTCAATATTGTATTCTAGGTTGATTGCGATGTAATTGGAAGTGCAATAGGAGTTGTATTGAGCCAAGAAGGTAGACAAATAGCTTATTTTAGTGAAATGTTGAATGATGCAAGGAGGATATATTTAGTCTATGATCAAGAATTTTATGGCATAATCCAAGCATTTAAGAAATGGAGACATTACCTATATCCAAAGGAGTTTGAGTTGCACACTAATCATCAGGCATTGCAATATTTGAACATTCAAGTTAAGTTGAACCAAAGACACGTGAGATGGGTTGAATTCATGTAGAGCTATACCTTTGTGTTGAAGCATAAGAGTGGGAAATCAAACAAAGTTGTTGATGCGTTGAGCAATAGATAGAGCTTGTTGACAAAAATGAGAATAGGAGTAGTTGGATTTGAAGAGTTAAAACACTTAGTATGAAGGTAATCCTAATTTTTTGGAATAGGGAAAACATGTAAGGAATTGGTAAGTATGGATAGAAGTTTATGGCTGGATTATTTGATCCAAATTGAAATGTTGTTCAAAGGTAATTTGTTGTGTATTCCTAAAAGCTCAATGAGAGAGAATTTGATCAAGGAGAAGCACAATAGTGAACTAGTAGGCCATTTTGGCATAGATAAGAGAGTGTCATTGGTAAGTGAGCACTACTTTTGGTGAAAAGTACAAAGGATTGAGGAAATTTGTTTAGAGTTGTAGAATTTTCCAAACAACAAAGGGACGTAGTTAGAATGTTGGGTTGTATCTGCCACTACTAGTTTTTGAGAAACCTTGGGAAGATATAAGTCTAGATTTTGTATTGGGGTTGCCAAGAACACAAGGAGGGCATGCTTCAATATTTGTAGTTGTGGATAGATTCTCTAAGATGACACATTTCATTTCATGTAAGAAGAACAATGATGAAATACATGTAGCTAATTTATATTTAGGGAAGTAGTAAGATTGCATAGACTACCAAGGAGTATTGTTTTATATAGGAATACAAAATTTCTTGGATATTATTGAAAGACATTATAGAAGAAGATGAAAAATTTGAATTTTGGTTCTAAATATCACCTATAGATTGATGGATAGGTAAAAGTTGTGGACATGAGTTTCAATGATTTATTGAGATGTTTGGTTGCAGAAAAACCAAGAATTTGGGACATGGTAATAGCACAAGTAGAGTTTGCATATAATAAGTTAGTAATCAGGAGTAGAGGAAGAACACCATTCCTAGTTACTTATGGCAGTAGTCTAAGGAATGTATAAGAGTTGAGAGATATTAGTAATGAGGAAAAGAGGAGTTCAAAATTAGAAGAGTTTGTAGAACATATAAAGTGCATGTAGAAGTAAGAATTCACTTGAAGAAGATGAATGGTAGATATAAGAAGGTCGATGAGAAAAGAAGGAATAAAATGTTTGTAGTTGGAGATGAAGTAATGGTGTATCTTAGGAAGGAAAGATTTCTAATGATACATACAATAAGTTGAAGATGAAAAATTTTGGTCCTTGCAAAATTGTCAAGAAGTTCAATTTGGGAAATGAGTATGAAGTAAAGTTACCAAAAGGATTGGGAATATCACTAGTATTCAATCAATATTAGGAAGGAGACTCAGGAGATAGTAGCCTAGAAGTACAGTGGGAAAATTATATACCACAACAAACCAAAGAGGAGATTGAGGAAATTATAGATAGTAGGAATGGGAGAATCACAAAAAATAGGCAATATAAGGAGTATTCGGTGAAATAGAAAGGAAGGCCTAAAGAAGAATCATCATGGATTTGAAAGGCTAAGGTAGACCATCTCGGTTTCTCTGTACTCATCGAAAAGTGAGGGACTCACTTTTCAAACAATCTTGAGTGCCTGATGTAGGAGCATCCTAGGGTGTAAGAGCAATCTTGTATCACCCAAAATCATTCTCTTTTACCTTGTTTGTTTGCAAGTTTTTATTCACATTCTAGTTATTTCTAGTCATTGTAGATCATCTTGCATTTCATTGTACTTGCATGTCTTACCTTGCAATTGGGAGCATATATTCTACATTGATCTTACAACATCACATTCAATTCCTTGGAGATTTGGATTATTGCAAAGGCCTAATTTGGTCTCTAACCTTTGATTAGGAATTACTGACTAACACATAGTTTCATGTCATTGCTTGTGGAAAATTTCTAAAGCTCGCGACAATAGAGGAGCACATTCCCAAGTACTTTGGGCTTAGGAGAGCTTATGGTGAACAACATCAAGATGCATTGATTCTTTTTCAGTTTTTTCATTCTAGAAGACATTTTTACACATTTGGTAGACTATATGTTTCATGAGGCATTGAATGGTGCACCACCTTGTGGCCAATTGAGATCACTCATAATGCTATAAACCATAATTACAAGACTCAAAGTTGCCTTGAAATTGGCAAGCTGATTTTTGACCTAGGCCCAAACTCTACCAAGACTTGGCAAACTGAAAAAACCATTAAACTTAGAGATTTTTAAGAATTTAAAAATTGTTTCATGCACCTTTTAATAAATAAACTTTAAAAGACATAGTAAATTAATCAAACAGAAGCTACTTTGATCACATATACATGTATACATCTATCACATGGGTATAAATGTGGATTTTAGTTGAAGGAAACAACATATATAAATATTGTCAAGTTGGTGTGAGTTTTCCATAGTCCATGAAGTTACAATGCTTAGCTTTTGGATTCAACTATGTGTATTTTTTTGTCGAAATTTCAGATCACACTCAGTGATCCATCATTAGGAAGAGGAAAAAATATTGTCAAGTGTTTAAGGTGTATAAAACTCATGGATTATGGTATCCATGGCTTCATAAACAAAAATCACAATATGGAATTATGAGCTATGGTAGAAAGGATTACTAGCTCTATGTGAAGTCATGTGCTTGTGTCTTCAAAAAGTTTGCAAATGATGCTACAACCTTACTTAGGATAGGTTTTGACTTAGCAAACCAGAAGTATAAATGTAATTTAATTACTAGAAATTTAATTGGTAAAAAGTATAAAAAATGTTGCTCTTCCATTCAACATGGCTTAATTTTTTTTTCATTTCTTTGTTTTTTAAAACTAGAGCATGGATTTGGGAGAAGCGCTCTCAGTGGGGTCAAGGGGTATGACCCTTGTGGGGGTTTGGGAGCAATGCCCCCAACTAGCTTGAGGGGCAACACCCTTGGCAGGCTCCTTGTTGATATAGGTCAAGGTCGAGGGCAAAATCCCTACTACCAAGACCAAATTAAATCCTTTGAGACCACACAAACTGTCAGTGCATGCCATTTTTCACAATTTGATCACTTTTAACCATCCTCAAAAGGTCCTCCAAACTGGTCATTTTAAGTCTTTTCTTTTCCATTTTTACCTATTGTGGCCAAGTCTTTCTCTTAGGATTTTCCAGGTCTGGTGATTTTGACAATACTCGTTGGGTACCTGGGTTGCAAGTCCCAAGGAATTGTTCAGTGCCAATTGCCTCGGGGCTTGCCGAGTCCAGGCGAGTCTTGTAACTAGCTATAAATTGATATAAACAACCTTGAAGATCATTATAAGTTAGTGAAGGAAGTAGAAGATAGATTGGCATGGCATTGTATTGTAATATCTTTCAAATTCGATAATTTTCCCATGTGTAATCAAATGGTTGAGGTCTAGTATGATGGAAGCCCATTGTGGCAGATTGTAATCCTATTGTGATTGCGAATGAGTACATAACATATTGTTATTTTTCTATTCTATTGAGTTTGTTGTGAATTTTTTAAATTTTCTACATGGTTGGATAATTCTTTGTTGGACCCTCTAGCCATGACATCACCTTTAGGGTACAAGTACACATGTCATGGCATGTGGGCTATCTCTATCTCTAGTTGTTATCTATATTTTGTTTCTGAATTTAGAAAATATTTGATACAATAGCATATTCCTGTCATGGAATTCTTTTCCACATTAATAATTTCTCTTCACCATCCCTCAAATGTAACATAGATTTAAGTCTTATCCTTTATCAACTCCCTTTTTGGTTCTATTGGTATTTATCTTTTTAGCTTGGGAAATCATGAGATTTAAGCTATGTTACTCAGGTATGCGTACTTCACATATTAAGGGGCATCCTCGGTCCGAAACTTCCTGGAGATGCGAGGATGCCTTGGAAACATCCCTGTGCCATCCCCGATTTCCCAAAAAAATTCGGAAACATTCCGGGGATGTTTGTCAATAAGCCGAAAATGGCAAGGGACGGCTAGCTGTCCTTGGGACAGCCAGGGAACGCCTATTTTTTAATAGTCTTCCCCTAAAAATTGGCCTCCCTCCCATCCCCGTCCCCAATATATGTCCCCCTGTCCCCTACTGTCCCTGTCCTGAAAACTTGGGGTAACATAGGATTTAAGTCTAATATCCCATGATAAACATGAAAGAAAAACCCACATACATTTAATATGTCACTTAAAAAAGAACAACAAGAGTTTTGTGGGTTCTTGTTATGAATTCTAGAATGCAATTTACATTGTAATAAAAAAGAATTAATGTGATATTAATGATGGAAATAGGTGGGGAGAAGCTCTTTATTAATACACTTGATCCAAGTAACGTATAGGTTGAATATACACTCAATATCCTATTATGCAATGTCAATATGAAGGTATTTTGTAATTAAATTCTACAGGCTTGATCAAATGAGTTCTACAATTCTAACATCTCCCCTAAAAAACTACTTAGCCAGTCTAGAGGGAGGTGGAATATTCTTGTTGATATTTCCCTTCAACAACACGTTTACTTGCCATCCTCTTAAAGATAGCTCTTGATAGCCCTAGCAAGTCTCTTAATCTAGGAAACTTAGCTGCTACAAGCAGCTTCATTAAGATTTCCACATTCTAATCATTAATCCTCACAAATCAAAGATCCAACGTACCCTCCTAAATGCAATTCGAATATAATGTTGGTGCATCTCAATGTGCTTTGTCCTAGCATGCTTCTGCAAGTAGCTTCATGAAAATTTCCACTATTTAATTATTAGTCCTCACAGCTCAAAGATCAAACATACCATCCTAAATGCAATTTGGATATAATGTTGCTGCATCTCAATTGGAGTGGAAACCGTTGAGATGAGATGCTTGGAGAGCCCTCAATTGATTTCTATATGGTGCCTAGATGTCTATAGTTTCTTTGATGGCATGCTCGAATGGATTATGAGCCATAGAAATGATACCCTAGTTGTTTCTTTAGACTATAGACTATAGAGTATATATGGTAACTCTAATGGAATATTCAACTTCATTCATCACTCCTAAATACATGTTCCTCCCATGTCACATTGACTGGTCTTTGATACACACTCTTAGATGTAAATATTGCAATTACCATCTACTTCTTCAACACCATAGAACAAGACTTGATACCAAATTAAAAAAATTGTTAGAAGTACACCACTAAGTGTCCACATATTCTGTTCAGTCATATTTATGTATCCCACCAAGCATCATCACCACCTCTAGGATACACAATCCCCAAGTGAGGAATGCCTTGTATGTACTTAAATATCCTTTAAGCTGCCTCTACGATGCCAACTACAAAAGAAATATCTAGCCTAAAATGAGTCAGGTATAATAGTGTCCAAACAAGCTGAAGAATGCAATATCCTCTAAGCAAGCTGTCTTTACCATGCCAACTACAAAAGAACTACCCGGCCTAGTAAGAGTCAAATATAATAGTGTCCCAACAAATTGATGCAGTGTCCCATCCCAGATGGAACAAACTCTATTGCGATTTCATTCGATATTTTTCTGATTTGTCTCAATTGGCATGTTGGGCATTTTGTCAAACAGTTTGTATGCAATCTGAAACTGAGTTATCTTTTAAAATATTATGAAGTGTTCACCATACTTTGTTAATGTATAAGTCAAGATAATCATACGATGGAAAATACAGTTCAGGTATTCATTTCTATCAATACTTCATTTGCAACCTTCAAATATTCAATATTCATGCACAGAATTGGAGCAGCAGTCCCTAATAAATTAATTCTGAGTGTTGATAACAAGCTAACAGAGTATTCTGGTCACTCAGAGTTCCCACACAACAGAACTATATTTCAGACTTTAACTCTAAGCTTTCTGAGTCACATTTACAAGACTTACATGCATATTTCAGACTCAGAAATATTGTTAGAGTGATTACACAGCAGATTCACTATTCTGATTTTTATCAGGAGTTACAGAAATTCACAGCAAGACCCTCAAACCTGGAAGTAAGTGTCATTCTGAATATAAGATAGTAAGCTGGGCATTACTTGTCACTGAGGAAGAGTCACGATTGGCTTCAAGACCCTCCAAAGAAGCAGCCAGCACTCCAAACCACCATGTATGGTTCCAGCAAGCTTGAAACCCTTGGAAAGAGATCATGTCCAGGTCTGAAATCAGTAATCTTCACACCAATCTCTACAAATTGCAATGCAAACCCATGTCATTGTAGCGAACCACTGTAGCACGCCACTGTTCACGCCACTGTAGCAGCAGAGCATTAGCTTCTGATTTTCTTCTCCAATGATGGTTATTTCAACAATCTAAAATCTGCTCTTCAAACCCTCGTAAACTTCTGAGATTTTTCACTCAAAATAAGCTCAAGTGTGATCTCCGTGTGAAGCTATTAGCACAATCGAAGAGAGGCTATGTTCTCCAAGATTGAAATTACAGTGACACCCTAGGTTTCTTCTTCAAAGCCAAATGAAGAAGAATGAATGAAATGAAATCCAAATGCCCCTTTATAATGTTTAATTTGCATTTGACTTCATCTCATTTAATTTACCTTAATTTCATTTCCTTTTTCCCTCTTTTTTGGTGCACAACATTAAAATATAAAGTATACTTTATAAATCACTCATAACTCCCTTTTAAAATAACACCTTATCACTTATTATAAAGTATACTTTTAAAAGCATTTAAATCTCCCTTTTAAATAAAGTCCACTTAATTCATTAATGATATGCACTTAATAATTAACATTATTAAAGTATAACTTTAATAATAATAATTATAACATTATAACTCCATCATTAATCATCGTAAATCAGTTCTGCATTCTTTGCTAACCAGGGTGCCTTACTATAAATAGTAAGGTTGGCCTCTATCAACACACTGACTTACTATAAATAGTAAGTATACACAAATGAAGCCAAAAACCCCTGAATAACCAAGCCTCAGAATACAAGGGATCTGGAGGGGAAAACACTGTTAATTGCCACTTGAAGAGCTCATTAACGCCCAACTAGACCCTCTAATCATTGAACATTAGCCTACAAGGGTCAACTGATAGGCTAATCAACGAGATGTTGAGGCGAGCAAAAAAGGGGACATTACAATTGAGCAATGCAATATCAAGTTGTGGTTTAGTACGCTTAGCTGTGAGCTTGACTACAAATTGATACGGGGTAGTTAATGGCTTGCACTTATTGATGTTAAAATTTCTTAGACAATCAAGTGCATACTTAGTCTAAGCGATAAAAAAGTCTCGTCTTCATAGCATTACTTGTATACAAAGTTTCTAATTCAGTGATCCTAAGTTGACCATCTCAAACATCTTCAATTCATCCTTAAGATTGTATAGCAAATAAGTACTATTTCCATTAATAATTGAATAATCAACATAAAGCATGAAAATTAAAATATGGGCATCAACATATTTCAGGTACATGTTATGGTCAAATCCATATTTGATGAAGGCACAAGAGGTAGGTAGCTAATCTTTCTTCAAATACCATGCCCATGGGGCTTGCTCCAACCCATAAAATAACTTCTTAAGCATGGATTCGGCTTATTATCTTCATGCTGCTCAAAATCTGGTGGCTACTTCATGTAAGTCTTCTCCTGAATATATTCATTGAGAAATGTACACTTCACATCTATTTTGGGTACCTCCACTTAAATCTCTTGAGTTCCTAAAGGATAATAGAAACATATTCTATCTTTGCATTAGGGGTATAAGTCTCTTATAATCAATGCTTTCCTTTTTAGTGTATCCCTAGGTTACAAATCTTAATAGAAACATTGAAGTGAAAATTAACTTTTAAATCTGCTTGCATTGTAATTAATCTTCTAAATCCTCTTGCAATGTATAATGCTCTTGCTCTAGGAATAGAGGTACAAGTTCCCATGTCTTATTCTTCACAAAGAAGTTATACTCTTTCACCATAGCTTTCTCGCACTCATCTCTACCCTTGGCTTCTTTATAGGGTTGTAGATTACATGTCCATAACCCTAGACATGAGAACAAAATTGTCCCTCTTTTTTAGTATGAGTCCTGCAAGAGGTAGTTTGATTCCCTCATTTGTTATTAGCCTCCTCAAGATTGATAGCAGCCCACTTGGGACAATTAACCTTCTGGACTAGGATCCTTGTGTGTGGGGCTGCCCTCAGAGCCTCACAACCTAAACCTACATCACTGTTAGGAGTTCACATAGCCTTCACTGCATCTCTTGTAGAAGCTACTTTCTCATTTGAAATAATCCCCTGATCAGTCACAAGAGAAGGATCTTGCTTATCTATCCTTGGCACCTCATCATTATCAAACATATTGGAAAGCTGAAAAATACTACACAGACATTTTTGTGCCCCCTCAAATGATAGTTTAATCAAATACAACATCCCTTTGAAAGATCATCTTACTCATTGAATCACACAAATTGTAGGCCTTAATGTCCTCAAAATATCCCATTGTCACACTTATGACCCTTAGGATTTCTAGCTTATTTCAGTTCCCATTTGTAATAGGAGCCCATGCTACATCACTAAACATCTTGTAGTGCTTAATAGTATAATTACTACCACGCCACTTCTCATGTAGTGTCACATCCCTTACAAACTGAGTACAAAACCTTTTTAAATTATAATTGGCACAAATAACAACTTTTAAAAAAAATTATTATGCATATGTTTGGTTTATGGCATACATCATTCCATCTCGACCAATGTTTGATTCATTCCCTCTGTTACAACATTCTACGCGGAAGTATATGTTGTTTTCAATTGCCATTCAATACCATGCTTCAAAAAGAAATTTTCCAAAACATGAATCACATAGTCAGCTCCTCTAGCTGATCTGAAGATTCTACAGGATGCCTAGATTGTTTATCAAACAAAGCTCTTTACAGAGCAAAATTCTCAAAGGCAGGAGATTTATGCTTTAGGAAATAGACCTAAGTCGTTGAAAAGTCACCAATGAATATCAAGATGTATCTTGCTCTTCAAATCGATAGATGATTCATGTAGCATATGTTAGGAAGAGTCAACTCTCTATGTTCCTTTGTATGCTGTTCCTTTCCCTTCACTAACTTTTCTCAGTGATTCTTTCCAAGGACAAGCCCCTCACATGCACCCTTGGAGGGAGAAATAAGAGGTAGACAAAGGACCATTTTTGGATGGGCCATTTATTGCATGCTTCTGAAATATGGGTGTCTCAATCTATCATCAATTAGCCTTTTTCCATTTTAGCCTTCAAAGAAAATTACCCCCTAATCTTTAGTGTATCTCCATTCCCAGTTCATGGTGAGTTGCTTAAAATGTTAATCTATGGAGAAGCTTATGAAGCACATGTACAATGAACATACACACATTGATGCAGAAGCACCCTGTGGGTACTGCAATTCTGCACCACCCAAAAAAAAATTGTATTTTGTAGGTATAGGTAGGAAAATAAGTGAGTCCTCTTTGATCAAAGTTCATGTTGAGCACTGAGGAAGGCTTTTGAGGAAACCACAAGGAAGACAAGATGGTTGCACAAAAAAGTGGATTGCATGAAAGGAAAAATTATTTCACAAGTGTGTGCTGTTGAGAAAAACCATTATGTAGCAACTTTTCAGTTGATGTGGAAAGTTGCTTGAAACAACTATATAGTTGCTGCAAAAAAAAATGTTTGGAGAAGTGCATACTGCTATAGAAAGTTTGTTGACATGGTTACACAATTATTGCTGAAGATCATTTGCAGGAGTTGCACAACTGCAGAAGTTTGTTGATTAGTTACACAATTGTTGCGGAAGAACATTTGCAACAATTTTACAGCTACTATGATAGTTACAGGACTTGCTCAAACTTGCCCAGACTTGGTGAGTCTCGAGGCGAGCAGGCCTGGCTGAGTCCTAATGATCCAGACATGGGAAAGACTCAGCCTTCTGATAATGGCTGCAGGAAACCCTCAAAAATTGACTGCAAATGGCATTCCTCTATAAAACACAATTTGAAAATTGTAAAGTGTGACCAAACTGACAATATTTTGCATCCCCTGTTTTAATGATAATCATGAGCATCCTTATTTCAATTGTTTTTCCTGCTTTGTTTTGCTCACATTTAGAGTTTGTGATTGTATCTACTCTTCATCGGTGTATGCTGTGAGTAAATATAATAAATTGGGTTTTATCTGTAGCATACTCACGAGCTGGAAAGGAATGTAACTAGAGAAAATAAAAGCTTTAAATCCATTGACTCCTAAAAGAAATCCTTATATTTCATGGTATTTTTATTTTTTGATTTGTCAAGCCTTTCTTGAGTGTGAGTGCCAAGTCCAAGCTTGATTCAAAAATCAGCCAAACGAGTCCAAGCCAAGTCAGAGTCTTGTAACTATAGGTATGAAAAGTCTGTCGTAGCAGTGAAACAGTCGCTACAGAAAGATCTCTCACAACAATTTCACAGATGCTGCAGAAAATCACTCCCAACAACTACAGTCACTATGAAAGAGCCCTTGTAGCAATTACTCAAGTAGTATGGACTATGGAGGATCATTCTCCTGAGGGAGATTCTATTTAACAAGCACTGTAGCATGACACTCGTGTTGAGCACATGATCGTACGGGGGGGTGGTGAATCAGTATCTAACAAACCTTCTACTTTTCAAAACTTAACCAATCATAATAAGAACATTCAAGTAAGATCTAGCTATTAGGAACACAATGAAAACACATGATTTACGTGGAAACCCTTTTGGGAGAAAACTACGACACAATATTGCTTATATATTATAGATTAATCTTCTTCTTCTTGTAGGCTTCAACCTACTATCAAAATCTTCAATCTCTATACAAACTGAGCTCCAACTCAGCAAGAGGCTCCAACCTCTACTTGATAGGCTCCAACCCCCACAGAAAAACTAAGCTCCAACCCAGCAAGAGGCTCCAATCTCTATTTGATAGGCTTCAACCTTTTCAATTCTTCAATGCTGATATAACAAACTCCTTCACCAAAAACACAAATCTGATCCACAATCACATAACAATCTTGCTTTCACATCTAATCACACACTTCTTTCAAGTTTAATCCAAATCATGCATGAAACTGATCATAATCATGGCATAAATTTCTGCTTTACAATCTGCTCTTATTTTTCACCTATATTTGTCATATATATTTGCAATTGTCTTTCAACCATAGGCTGCATATATTCTCTAATATGAGTCTGATATACTCTTCATTGCTGCCCTTTTTATCTCTTTTAATCTGCTGTTTTTAATTAGAAATAAATCATTGAATTGCTTGTTGCTTCTGACTCCCAATCCTTCATCTTTTTATATCTTCTTCACACCTCTTCCAAAGAGAGGTGACTTCATTTATTGGACACAACTCTTTGTTAATCCATGCCTTTTCATTATATTTTAAATGGGATGATTTTGTCTTATGGGGACGTATTTCTTAGGGGGTTTGTCCCATTAGTAATTATTAATCTTTATGAAGCTTCCTTAAGTCGGCCTCATTTAGATGTAGTTTCTGTCTTTAGGAAAGTCAACCTCCTTTAGATGTAGTCGCTGCCTTCTTTTTGCATTTATTAACTACTGCCTTCACATTATAATCGCTGCTTTAAATCTTTTGCTTATTAATCACTTCAATAAGTTGCAGCTTATTTATTCCTTAATCTACTGCTTATTAATCCTTTAATCTTTCATTTATAGTACTCAGCGCTGCCTTTTCCTCTAATGTAATGAGTCGGCCTTCTTGGTATGATAGAGATTATAATAAATGCTTTTCATTTTCAGACAACACTAGACTCAAGTTGGCCAGCCTATTATTTCAATTTCAAGTCGACCCATAAATAATATTATTTTAAAGAAACTCTTTCATAGTCAACTTTATGTTTGGGTATTACCTTAGATATTATTGGCTTTGTTTAAATATCCAAGTAAACTAGATTTTGTGTCATGTCCCTGACTTGGAGGGAAAGTAATTTAATTAAATTAATTAATTAAGTTGTCCAAATATTGTTATTTCATAAGGATGACTAATTGTTATTTTAATTAAATTAAAATGGAGTATTAAATTAATTATTTAATAAAGTTATCTTTATAAAATAATATCTCAAAGGTAACTTTATTATAATTAATTTAATAAAGTGACTATAATAAAATGATATATCAAAAAGTCATTTAAATAATAAAATATTTTAGAAGCTTCCTGGAGATGGGTTAGAAAAAGTATATAAGAAGCTCATTGCTAGTCATTCAAGCACACTTGAATTTTATTACTTCTTACATACCTACGTGGTAGAAAGAGAGCTTGAATGGTTTCATTGCCTGAGGGTTTGAAGACTTTAATGTACCAATTTCGGTTGTGAAATATCAACCCTAGTTGGATAGTGGAGGGAGATACTCCAGTCTTTCTCATTGAGATAATTGCAGCCATTGGAGAACATTTTTGTAGAAGTTTGGTGAGTTATTTGAGGTCTGTAATTTTGTTTCAGTCTGCAGACCAACCATGGGAGGAATTGCATTTTCATTTATTGCTCTTCACTAAGGGGCCAAAATTTTGTGGGTATTGGAGGTATCACTTTCTCTTGTGAAGACAATCATTTCTACAATAATTTTGGAGGCCAATACTGCTGCATTTATTTATACAAAAAGTTGTTAGGCAAGGGTAGGGCGGCAAAAAATGGAGGGCATTTCTTCATTGAAGAGACACTATACCATCAACATATGATCCTAGGTTTTTTATATGCATTTCTTACTTCATATTTTAGCATCATTTCATTGTAATAATGTTATTATAATATCAATTATCAACTACAGTTGCATACATTCATGTCATTGTAGGCCAAGAGTCTTGGCAAATCATTCACAATCAGCTTGCATTTAGTTCATGCACCATTAATAAGAGTAGGAGTTGCATAATTATCATAGCAATACATTATTGTAATCAGTTGGGAAGTTATTTTGCAATAGAAGTTTCTTTGGAGGTTGCATGCCAAATGTATGACAAAATGTCACTTGGCTGTAGCTGCTCGTTTGCATCAAGTTGTGTCATTTAATTGCATAAGAAAATACAAAAACATATTGCATTTCATTTCAGTCCATTTGCTAGTTGTTTAGTATCTTTTAGAAGGCACTTAAATATCATTTGCATCACTCAAAAACAATCCAAATCATACTGAAAATTCAAAACAGCAAACTCAGACTTTGCATGCCAACTGTTTGACGAAATGCCCAAGACCTAAAAAATGGAAAAACAATTCAGATTTTGCCAAGGACATTACATCTTGGCCAGCAATTATAATGATTGCCATCCATTTTCTCAATCTGCTCTTTGCATCTATTAATGTTATGTATTAAATCATCGTGACATTCATTTCATCTTTAATGAACATACTAACAATCTCCCATATTCCTTGACATAGATTTCATTTGACATCAATGACAATAATGTGACAATCTTGAACAACAAATTCCATCTTGACATCAATGCTACTAAAAATAATCTTGCCAATACACTTTGACATCAATGACAACATTTCCAACAATCTCCACATTAAACTCTTTGGCATTAATGACGACCTTGTCCACTTTTGACATCAATGACAACATTTCCAACAACTTGTTGGTTCAAGAGTGTTGTTGGTCAAATCAATGGATTTTGCTATCATTATTAGCTGTCATGATTATTTTAAACACCATCTAGATGGAATGAAGATTAAAGGAATTACAACAGTTGCAGACTTTCAGAGTGGTTTATTTCAATTTGCAAGTAGAATACTTAGAGGAAAAGAAAATGCATCTTTATCATTTGGGACAGAGAATGATAGCAGTTTCTCGGTTACATTCACATCTGCTGAATTAGAGGCAATACAGCAGTTCAACCGACAATAGTGGAGGATTGTGAAGAGTCATCATTTGTAAGCAAATATTCATCAAATGGAAACAAAGAGTCCTCATATGGAAGCAAAGAGTCTACTGAAATGTAAAAAGGCGAGAAATGAAGTGTTGGAAAACCAATTCTTAAAATTGGTTTTCTAATAATGAGAAAAGAAGGGTTCATAGAGAAAAAAAAAGGAAAAGAGAAAAGGCTCGTGAAGAAGACAAGAGCAGAAGGCTCTTGGTAGAGAAAAGGATAAGTGGACTAAAGCATGGGCTGTAGAAAAATCTGCTTGTAGCTACCTCTAGCAGCTTCTGTAGCTGGACATAGTGTGAAGTTTAGCGGCATGCAAAAGTTTTCACAATGAGTTATGTAGTTGCGTATAGCTTGATTTGTAGCTGCTTGTAGCAGCCTGTAGTATTCTGTTAAAATTTACCTGTAGCAGTTTGTTTGCAGCAATAAAATATTAGCTTGTAATGTTTGTTCAGTAGTAGCAATGTTTTTAACTATAGCATGTTCAATAAAAAAGGTCTGAATTTATTCAATGAATTTTGTGTTGAATTTGGATCCAATGAGACCCCCAATCTTTGTTTGTATCACACATGCTAGTGTCACAGTAAAAATAATAAATAAACAATAATAGTAAATTAAATTACTGGAAAAAGAATATAAACAATTACAAAAAAGCAAACCTAATAAATGGTGGAGTTTGCTTACTTTTTATGTTGGCAAGTACTCTAAACATTCTGCCAATCTTTCTTACAACTCAAAAAATTGATAAACCTCTCTTTGTATTACTTGGATGGAATTTGGTACATAAGATGATACAATGTGTTATTATTAGTGTTCCGCTTTGTCAACCTTAGTAGCTTTGCATTTATAGCTTCCATAGAGAAATGGAAGGGTGCAAGCATAGGAAGTTACATTATTAAATTATCTAATACACTCTTGAAAGTTATTTGAATTTAATTATAATTAATACCTAAATGATTTACAATAATTAATACACCATACATACATGACAGTCATGTGTATAATGCCAATCATTAGGAAGGTCAATCCTTTCCCTTCTTTGTGTCTTTAGTCACCTTAGAGAAGAATTCGGCATATCTACTATCTTGATTGGCTTCATCAAGAGTACTAATGAATGATGCTAGAAAATCATAGATGTAACTCTCTCTCTTAAATTCCTTAAAATTTTATTGAATCAAACCTTCTTAACTTTGTTAGGTATAGGTGATAGTCTTTAGAAGGTACACAAAATTGACTATTGGGTAAGGAAGGAAGGGTAAATGAAGCCTTTTTTGGAGCTTCCTAAAACAAATTCTCCGCCTTAATTGATCATTTGCTTTGGAAAATGGGTTAGTCCAAAGCATAAAGCTTAGCGACCTACCTAATCCCTCAAACTAATTGGACTTACATGATCAAAGGAAATGGAATGAAATTGAAAGAGAGGAAGACGTGTGATGGAAATCACTTAGGATAGCATTGTGAAGTAGGGTAAGCCACAAAATTTCCATTAGGAGCAAATGTGTTTAGTTAGCCACAAGTTTTTCTTTTAAGATAGTGCAAGCTTGATTCCTCATGAAAGGAAAACTTCTATTTACATCTATAAAATGCCTAATTCTCTCAAAAATTGCTTAGTAAATGGCTATGCAACGTACACATGGAGGTCTACAATATACAAATAAATGGTAGAAATAAGAAATTGAGGCTTTGATATGCTCTTCAACAACAAACTTGTAAGCCTTGGTGTATACTTTTCAAATACACAACTTTCAACCTTGTGCAACTTGTTCATAGTATCCTTCACAAACTAGTCATGCCAAAAGTGAACTTTCTTCCCTTGTTGAGAGATTTGGATTACAAATAAAATGTTGGCACTAGAAGTATGAATATGATAACCAGTTTCGGTATGGGTTTGGGTACGGGTACTAGAACTTGGTACAATTGTATGGAAAACACTTTTTCCTTGGGTATAGGTACGAGAATATATGTTGTGTGTGTGTGTGTGTGTTCAAAATTATAAATTATAAGAATAGTGATACTCATAATTGCCAATAAAGAGAATATTGAAATACCTCATATTCATAATTTACAAAAATGAAAATACTCAAGTCTCAAAATGTCATTACACCGTGAAAATTCAAAATTACAATGAATATTTAATAGTCTTTATATTCTTCTTCATCAAAAACATCAAGATCAACATTTGGTTCAATTTCATTTGAACCGCAATCAATTGGAGTGCCACTCCCATTAGCTATGTCATGTGGAAAAGCTGCCTCATCTATAGAACTTTGGCAAGCTATGCAACTGTAGCATCCAAATTAGGACATTTAAGACTTAGATTCCAATTCTTTGTCATGCCCTCATTGTATTTAGGTGTCTTATGTGACGAGATGAAGGTTGGAGTGTACATGGACCAATTCCTCTGCTTTTATTTGCACCCAAACGGTTGCTCTTAATTGAGTGAATGAAGGAGTATGTACTCCAATTCCTTTCAGCTGAAGAAGAACTCACAACCTGTTGAATTTGCATAAAACATTTAATATTTAATTTTATAAATTCAAAACATAAATTGTAAAATTATATTATTATAAAATATAATATATAACATAATAGCATTGAATTAAAAACGAGAAAAATAAAAAATAAAAAGATACACACTTGAGAGAGAATTTTAATTGCAAGAGGCTGTAGGAAAATGGAGCCTTGACCATGTAGATACCACCAATCATGAGCACTTGTCCTATATTTGTCTCAAAGAGCGGAAACATCATGATTCTTTGAAGATATGAAGTGGCCAAACTCGCTCAAGACAATATCTTGGATATCTTCATTTGAAAATATCTTTCTAAATGCAGCCTTGTAGCCAACATCAACCTCCTCATCCCTATATGGTGGTACCCTCCTTGGCAATGAAAGTATCTCTTTGCTGTAATACTTTGTTGACAAATCAAATGCTAAGAGATTTAAGGGGGTGGTCATCTTGTTCTAACAGTCAATGATAATCTTTTGCACAATTTTGAAAAAAGTTTCCGTTAGGTCATGTTCCTTGACTTCTATTATTATTCTTGTTTTCTCCACCATGGAGTACATGCCATCATAAATTTCACCCAAACATGGGCGATCAGTATCAACATAACTAATTATGTTGATGATGGGCATAGTGAAATTCAAAACATATTCAACACGAGCCCACCACTCATTATCTAGGATCAATGCTTTTACCTACAAAAATTGAATGTTGAATCATCCACAACATTAGATTTTCTCATCGTCAAAAGCTTGTTGTGAATAGAACAAAGTACCATGCTTAGCCATATGATGAGTGTGTCACGAATCTACAATCCACTTAAATATAGAAGTGCGAGCAAGCAAAAATCTGAAAGTATGAGCAAAAAGAGAAACACCCTTATTACTTTCTTTGACTTGCTAGGGCTGAGCTCTTCATTCTCCTTCATAAGCTTCCTCTTCTTCATGAAGGTTTCCTCCCTAAGATCAACTTTTAGTAGTAGAATCACTTCTTTCCATCTTTTCTTGGCATTTCCTTTATGACCACCCTTGCCTTGGATGTCAACACTACAAAAACCCATTCTTGTTCCTATCACACTAGTTCCCCAATATTCCTGTGGACTTTCTTTGCCATGGTTACCTTGGAATTTTGCTTGCCACCTTTCCTTTTATATGTGTGCCTTCAGTTTCAAACCAAGTTGAGCCAACTTCTTGAGCTTAATTTCTTTCAGAACTAATAGAGACCATAAATCATCAGATTTGATAGATGTTTTGCTGTCATTCAATTTGACTTGGTAGAGAGAAAGTTGGAGAGGAACATATCAGATGGTAGCTTCAAATTCTTCAGCATGTTTTTTTTTTTTTACCAAGTCCTTTTCTTGTACTCTTTACCACATTCCGTTTGCATGTGCTGCATATCCTTGACACAGGCCAATAAATTCTCAATCTGATCATAGTCTAGTGGATCAAAACTAACTCCTCATCCAACTTGTGATCATGTAATTCTTCGTACAAAGTCTTCCAACCATCTCACATTTCCTTTGGATTCTTCTTCTCTTAGAGATGAAAATGGAACTTGGGAAAATATGCATCTTATTGATTGCCATAGTTTGATCTTAACTACTGTTGTAGGATCCCTCTTTTCCATTGACTAGGGAACTATTTTGATACCCTACACACACAGGCCAATAAATTCTCAATCTGATCATAGTCTAGTGGATCAAAACTAACTCCTCATCCAACTTGTGATCATGTAATTCTTCGTACAAAGTCTTCCAACCATCTCACATCTCCTTTGGATTCTTCTTCACTTAGAGATGAAAATGGAACTTGGGAATATATGCATCTTATTGATTGCCATAGTTTGATCTTAACTATTGTTGTAGGATCCCTCTTTTCCATTGACTAGGGAACTATTTTGATACCCTACACAATCTACCTCAATTGTTTGGCCACGGAACATGCTATAAGCATTCAAAATCCACAACCAAGTATACCACTTCATAGAGATTTGGAATACCTTCCAATACTTCAAAAATGTGGCCAAAAGGAGCTTGTAAGACAAATCTCTAGCTATTGCAAAGAGCTCGAAAATGTCTTTTCATGCTTTGAAAATGAGGTCAATTGGAGTTTGTGTGACAAATCTCTGTCCCAAAAAGTTGAAGAATCCAAGTGCACAATTTTCACTCAAAAACAATAAAATTCAGATTTCACACACTCAAAAATTCAAATAATCAAAATTTGGCAGGAGAATGCATGGTTGTGCCCAAGTTTCAAACTTAGATTTGTTGCTCTTTTGCAATTTTATGATGATATGCCTTCCTTGTTTTGGCATTGCCACTTATTTTATTTTGATTTGTCACAAAATGATGTCTCAGCAATCTTCTTAAATAGCAAGAAATGTAGCCTTTATTGACACTAAAACATGTGTCAATCACTTCAATTTATGCCATGTTAGCATGTATGGACCCATCATGTCACAGAAATCAACTATATAGATGTGAACGAAATTGTGTCATGCGGAATCTTTTTAGAATACCACATCAATATGTTAAATTGCAAATTACCATTTGCCAATGCAGGGACTCCCCTCCTAAAACATAGATTAAATTACCAACAGCACAAGAAGCAAGAATTAAGCTTGGGTTCAAACTTAGGAGTGATAGGACCTTTGTGGTTAGGGTTGAATGGTCTAACCATTGGGGATAGGATGCACCCTATACCCCTATGTGTGTCACCACACTATTCTTATAGAAGAGTCAAAATCCATTTAGGGGGTAAGTGGCATGAATTCCACTCCCCCCTACCACTAAATCTATGCACAAATAATGTACATCTGTCCTTTGATCTAATCAGGTAATGCTTCAACCAATGCCATCTGATTGCCCCCACACCTTCACTTACACCTCCTATCGTTTATTGGTGGAGTTGTTCATCTGCCATTGACACTTCACATAGAACACTAGGTGTGACCTGCTAAGCCAGTCACCTATACTTTGAAAGGCTCAAGAGGGGATTTAGAGGCCTAATAAGGGTATTGTTTGACAAACAAAAAATGGATACCCAACAAGATTTCATAAGAAATTTTAAAATGTGATCAGATTTGTAAAATTCGTTGCAGTTCAAAGCCAAAATGAACCCCAGTGAGAACTCACAAGTAACCTTCAAATATGTTCCAATTCAGAAAAATCTACCTTAACTAAGGGTTCTAGTAGAAACTCTTACTCTTATATAGACAAATTTTTGCATTAAAGGAAAAAATGAAACCATTTCTCTTCAAACAAGCTCTCCCCACCCCCAAATCTCTACAAGATTTGCAATTCAGCGTAAAAAAAATCCTTTGAACTACGAATTTTGTTGAAATTTTTTCTCCTCTTTAGAAAATCAACTCCAATGAAATGTGAAAATGACCATAAAACCTCTTATATTGCCACCAATGTCCTAGTGCATCATGTGCAAAGGAGCATAAATCATAATCAACAAAAAAGAGAAACTCATGTACATTAAATAGATCATAAGGATATTAGTAAATTCCCCCAAGGAAACCAGGGACACAAATTAATAAATTAGTAGAGTGCATATGATACAATGGATAGATGTAGGTGGGATGAAGCCCTCTATTTATACATCTGATCCTAATAATGTGTGGCTCTTATATACGTAAGAGCCTACCATGCAGACATGAATCCCAAGGTATTCTCACTCATAAGAAACTCTATGAGCCTAGTACAACAGATTTTACAATTCTTTAACATAATATTTATAGGGTTGATTACGTTGCATTGCTTTGTTATTGTTTGTTTGTTTGAGTTTATTCCCCTCTTTTTACGTTACATTCCTAGAACTAGATCTAGATTGAGACTTAAGATGGTTTTTTAGGATTGGCTGTTGGAGTTCTTTTAGCACATGTGATTAGCTATTCTAACTTGCTGTACTTTTGAGTCCCACTGACCTAATTTGGTGATTCATCTTTCATGCTTCCGCCCATCTTGATTCTATTCCAAGCATTGCCCTAGGATACAAATGATTCCAAGCATTGCCCTAGGATACAAATGAAAAAGGATACACTGTGGAATTCATCTTTTTGAAAGGTGACAAAGATATTGTAGAATGGATTTTTTCTCCTTGCAAATTACTTACTCCTGATTTCGCAGAGGACATATGCACAAGATACGTGACAAACTTAAGAATAATCATATCATATGGTTTTTCTATTTGAAATTTGAAGGCGTATTAAGTTTATCAACATATAAGCTTATCAGAATATCTTAATGCTTAAGTAGAGATAATAAGATATGCCAAATATCACTATGTAAATGAAGTTTGAAATAATGTCCTACTTTACCATATTCGTCAGAGATATTAGAAATCTATGCATTGAAAATGGAAATTTTAATTTTGCAGCAATCTTTGTTCCTGCCATGTTTTATAGTTTATACATGAAACTCATGACTTCTAAAAGTTCCTTTTTCCAAAATCTTGGCAGGTGACTGCAATCAGCATGGAAAGCATTTTGGTTGGCGAAGATCTCAGTAGATGTGCATTTGTCTATGGATCACTGAGTTTCTTAGAGAAACTTTCATGTGGTATTGTTCTTTACGTCATTGAAGATTTTCATAGTAAGTATTTGCTGATGGCACTTAAGCTGAATTGATCATTTGTTACAGGGTTTATATGAAAATTGGATTAAGATTTCCTACCAAATAAATATATCTTCAAAATCTCTGGGGCTAGAATGCTCCTATTTCATTGAGCTTCACAAAGATGTTTTTTTTCTTTTTCCGGTAACTAAACCCATTAATTTTGCACAAATAAAATGACAAGGTTAAGTTGGCTCCTTGGACCTTACATTAAATTGAGAAGGGAAAGCCCTTTTTCTGGGCATGCAGTTGGGAGACTATTGGACTTTTATCATTAGGAGGGTTGGGGTGACTAATCCATGGCTCACCGGGGTGGTCTGCGTCTGGCATTATAACATCCCCCGTTGGAGAACTTTGCAGCCAAGATTAAAATTGATTGTTTGAATAAGTGTGGGTTAGCATTTCTACTATTAAACAGAAGTATACGAGTAAAACTGATGCATTCATTTGTTTGTGCAGGCTCTGCAACTAGCTGTTTTACGTCATGGGGTTTGGGAGCATGCCTTTCATTGACAAGATTCTCTCTAGCTGTTGTTCCTGGAGGATGTGCCCTCTTAGGCATGATAGTGACACTAACCATGGATTTAGATGCAGTAAAAATGCCCTCCTCATTACATGAACCCTTACTTGTTTGAAGGAATCTTGAACAGTTATTCTAATGTAGATTCTCTGAGAGGGCGGGGACATTAATTTGAGTCTGGTTATACAAACTAACTGGATGGACTTCAACCTTTTGTCCTAAGGACTGCTTTTAGTTGTCCATGACATGGAGTCATGGACATTGAAGCCAAGTGTAATCCACCAGTTTACAAATTAATGATTTATTATGGGCATCGTAAAATTACCTGAATTCAGGAGGACATGATTATTCAATTACTTGTTGAATAAATGAAAAAAAGTCAGAATTGGAAAGATAATGAATTAATGCTGTTTTTGCATATTTAAGCTTCGATTTAAGTTTCACTCATGGAGAAATCTCTCCTGATGTACATAATATCCAAGAGGCAGGTATACTAGTGGAAAATCCCTACCTTGAATACAGGGATTATAACATTTATTGTAACATTGTAATTATTGAAAGAACATTTCAATTTTTTAATACTACTTATGCTTCATAAACAAATTTATATATTCAAGAAGTACATACATTACCTCTAGTTGCACGTTCTGATATCATCTCCTATATTGTTTTTGTTTACACATTGAAACAAAGAGTAACTGTCACAATTTCAAACTGCGTAGTTAAAAAAGTGTATAATGCACTTCATACACAGTACGTCCAACTAATTTCAATACAATGGCAGGAGACACTAGTAATGGTGTATATACCTTGCAAAATGTATGTATACAGGAAATCCAAATAAATGTCTTATTCTGTGAAGTTTGTATTATTTTTATTGTTATCTACAAACCTCCACATGATTTAACAACATTCTAGACGTTGTGAGAAATCTACATAAACTTTTGACGTGCATGGTCTGTAGTGGTAAAGCTGATTACAGGAGCCTGGGCACGTCTTCCTACGATACAATAACAATACAATCTAGTAGGTTCGTTACAAATTCTAGTTAAACAGTGTCCAACATTGATCTGCTCCTTATTGCAGTAAGATTCTATATCTATCATGAGTTGCATTTTGAATGTCTGCAGCTCCCGTCATTTTCAACATCTGTCATGTACTTTTCCATATATAAAAAAATCCGACTACACAAAGCCACCTTTTGTATAAAACCTAAGTTACCAATCTTGGTTCAGGTTTGGGTTCAGGGTTCCGTTTGTATGCTCAATTAATTTTTTTGGGGGTTGGGTTCATTCAAACAAAAACATATAAGAACAAAAAATATGTACATATTTGCAAGTTCATAATAACAAAACCATCATAAATAAAAAGTATTACAATGTGAGTTACTCAATATATTTGCAAGTCCATAATACACCCGTAGCATCATATATTGTATAATCAACAAAACCATCGTAAATAAAAAATATTACAATGTGAGTTAGTCAAATTCGAATGTAATGATATATATTATATATCAAATTAAAAAATAATAATGTCAAGCATTCAATTAACTATCATTTAGTTATCATTGATCAAACATCTCATATGGCTCTTCAAAATATCACCACCATCCATAATAGATGTATGTATTGTTAAATTACAAACAATGAGCATTGGCTCTACATTGACACTCTAATGTTTGTTAGTTGTTTTGTCTTCAACATTAAATGTAGCTGAAAGCATTGGTATCCCACTTCTTTGTAGCCAACCACAGGTGCAAGTTTGAATATGTATGTCATGCAGAATCTATATGGGTCTTCAAAATATCACCACCATCCATAATAGATGTATGTATTGTTAAATTAGAACTACAAACAATGCCACTACCATTGGCTCTAGCATTGACACTCTAATGTTTGTTAGTTGTTTTGTCTTCAACATTAAATGTGGCAAAGTGGGAAGTGAAAGCATTTAAGTTGATATGTTTTGACTTGGTATCCCACTTCTTTGTAGCAAACCACTTTGTTTGTGTGAAAGGAGGTGCAAGTTTGAATATGTACGCCAATTTTTTTAGATACAAATAAACTAACTTATTAAAGACAAAATCAAATAGTTAAAGAGTTTTGATCACAAGAGGTTGTAGGTGTGTGAATGATGGACCTTGGGAGTACCACCAACTATGAGCATCGACCTTATATTTGTCACGAAGAGCATTGACTTTACAATTGTTGGAGTTTACAAAATCTATCAACTCAATCCTCATTGCATCCTATATGTTAGAATCAATGAATAGTCTATGAAGTGTTGCCTTATATCTTTGGCTAACTTCTTCATCTCTATATGGGGAAGCTCTTGTCGACATAGAAAGGAGCTCAACATTAGAATATTTGGGATTCATAGCAAAAGACAAAATGTAGCAAAGGTCATTTAGTATCATCTCTTTTCAATAATTTTGTGTAATTATTTAAAAATTAATTATTTAGGATCTTGCTCTTTTGCATTTATGATGACTTTCACATTTCCAATCATTGAGTCAATGTCATCATATATCTCTCAAACAAGCCCTATCTATATCGGTACAACGAATCATACTCAAACTAGGTTTGATGAGACTGAGGAGATATTCAATATGATCACACCAATTATCATTTAGGATCATCTACTTAATATTTATCATCTTTGTAGTCTTAGATTGCCTCCATATGGACTAATTTGGTCTGATGACCATGTTAGAAAGTGTGTCACAAACCTTGACAAGTTGTTTGTCTTAATAACCGATTTGAAAATTAAAACTAGCACTTGCACCTATGCCAATAGAAAATTAAAGGTAAACATTAAATGTATTTTAATATTACATAATTATATAACAATATAAATATATACATGTTTTGACTACACATGAATTTCGTAATCATTCTATTATATAATTATATATAGATATTATTAAACAATTTTTCAAATTTTGTTGATTTTCATTTTTTTTAAACAATTAGATTATTTTGAAGAATCTAAATAGTCTATGAAACTTGACCACCAAAACTACGTGAGATCAAATTTAAGCCTCCTAATTGAAATTTATAATTTCTTCCTCAACCTATATAGCTTGTAGTGGATGATGATGTGGGGGTTTGGGATTCATATGCACTTGACTGCTTGTTTCGCCGATTGATGTGATTGCTCCACAATCTCCCTCTCTATTATCTTCTCTTTTTGGGAAATGTTTATGATGACTGTCAAGATGTTTCATGGCATGAGACAAGTATGCCAAGGCTTTGTGGACTCCAAATCCAAAAGGAAAGCGTATTGACCAATTAATTGAAATTTGAATTTTTTAATATAATTTTAATAAACATTTTTAATAAGATAATTGCAACACATTTTTCTAAAAGAACTTGTACCATTCATATGCCATGAATATATATATTAATTTACATACCAGTTGAATAATAAGAGATTTGACTTCACGATTGGAAAGGTCTAATTTTTGTAGCTACTTTACCGTGCTCGACAAACAGAAGTTAAAAATCCCTGTTAAAGATCAAATTTGATATTAATTACAGTACAAAATCCCCATGAAAGATGAGTTCAATTCTTTGCTTTTATACGAAAATAGACCGACAAAGGATTTGTTGAGGCAGAGAATTCCATGTGGAAAGAAAAATAACCCTAAAATAATTGAAGAGTGTAGAAAAAGAACTGTGAAATTTTGCATTGATTTCTATTTGTACATGGTTTTTAGATAATATGGCAACCAAAATCGCCCGTGTCCCCCACAAGGTGCCCATGCTAAAGCATGGATGCCTGCCATGTGAAGTGCAATGAATACTAAAGCAAATTCTGAAGCTTTATGAATTTATCGGGTGCAATGAAGGCGATCAAGCACCCAACGGGCGTGGGAGGGTCCACGGTACATCTGAACATCTGAAACCAAAGAAAAGCACGACAACAAAGATTTAAAAAACATTGGCATCAAATTGTGTTGCGTTGCTGCTTTTGCTCAGAGGTATATTTGACGTGCAACGAAAAACTCAAATTGACGCAGATTCTGGTTGCACGGAAAAGCCTAGATTTATTCCAAACCATTCGGAACGATTCTGCGTTGTAGAGATGGTGAAATGGGAAATGTTTACCGACGACCGTCAAGATGTTTCACTGCGTGAGACAGGTATGCCGGGTCAAGATGTTTTATGGCGTGAGACAGGTATGCCGGGGCTTTGTGGACTGACAAGTTCAACTGTTCAAGGGGAAGTCTAGTCTATCGGCTAATTAAAAAATAAAAATTCAAATATTTTTTTTTATTCAATATTGCTTCACTTACCTTCAAAATTCCAATTTTAAGTCAATGGGCCCTTGGTCTACTAGTGAAGTTGAAAGGTTCTAAATGAGCCCACCAGGGATCAAGTCTTGTTGAGTGTAAAGGCTCCGACAACGAAAAAGGGATGAGGCCCGGGCAAATTTGGCGGAATGGATACCCCTCAGTCCTTGGCTCTTAGCCGAAGAGGTTCAGCCCAAAAAGGCTTGTGCTCCCATATTGGGTATTTTGATAATGTTCTAAATTTGCCTTGTGACAAATGCTGGTTGGTGATGAATATTTGAGTCTCTTTGCCTTAGCATACACCTGTTTGATCCAATCAAATTTGGTGCCAATTTTTTATACAAGATTGAGGGAGTGGACAACACAAGGTGTCTAAAAAATGTGTGAATAATGCTCCTTGACCAATAACTTACCCCTTTCCAATCTCTGACATTGTTTGTTATGATTTACACAATGTTTTGAGGACCCATTTCTTCAGTGGTAGTATGAGAATGTTAGCAACAAATGCACCATCCTTCACCTGATTTTCATAATCCACTACAATGGAAAAACATTGCCCTTTGAGGGACACTACAATAATATTGATCAATGACCAATTTCTTGCATCTTTCTATCTATTGGAAATGATGGGCACCTTTGTTTCAACCCATGGATCCCTTCAATGAATCTTGTATGAATTTCACCTCTTTTCTCAATAAGGTGCTACACATTTCTCAAAAATTAGGCCCTTATACCCTTTTGGAGCCTCATTAATTGCTTTCAATATTTGTTGCCAATATAGTGAGTGAACAACATTGAAAGCCAATCCATTTGCATAGAGACATCTCACTATGTGTTGATTGATAATATATGGAGATCGATTTTGAAATGTCATTTCTAACGATCCCTTTGATCTCTTATGTGCAAAGGCAACGAGTTGCACTTTAGATGTGGCCAAAAAATGGGTGGCTCTTTATAGGTTGATGACAAGAAGGCGATGGAGGGGGCTTCATTCCTCGAGATCCTTTCTTTAATAAAGGATGATTTGATTCGTGACCTACTTGATCTATTTTTTCTTGTTTATTAATATATGACATGACTTATGCTTTTGGAATGGGTACACCATTTTTTTTGTGCAAGCTTTGATGCCTAATCTAGAGATGTGGCTCAAATATCCTTTCATTTGATTGTATGAGCTTGAATACCTAACATCACACCCTCTACAAATCTAAACATAACCTCCACCACAAGAAGTTGTATCATATCAAAATATTTTCAAAGGAGAGAACTCAAGTATGTTTTAAAGCAGGGTCAATCTATGGAGCTATAATTGGTTATTGTTGTAATACACATGGCATAAGTTTAATAAACAACACATTCAAAGAATTGAAACAAATGAACACACACACACACACACAATTTAACTCATTTAAAAATTAACCATGTGTCATAGATTTGTAGAAGAATGAAAACAAAAGAAAAAATTCAAAACAAAACAAGAGAGTTCATTAGTAATAAAATGTAGAAGAAAAAACTAAAACTTAAAAAAAAAAAAATCATCTTTTGCAAAATTTCTCTACGATATTCTTGACAATAAATGGGCTCTTCCAAATGCTTAAGAATAGAAAACTACCCACTTTGGAATGTTCATCAACCATTCTGTAACTATATTCATGCAATGGCAAGCAAGAATAAAAGTTCAACAAGCATGAATGATATTTTTGTTTTGCATTCACAATAAGATAAATGGTTTTTTTTTTCAAAATATCTTGGAACCTATGTTTTAGGGTTTGGGGTGCATTTTTGGGTTTTTGTTTAAATACAAAAATTCAATTAGGAAAAAAAACTAAAAAAGGTTCAAATCCACAAGTTGGGCATGAAAGACAATGAAATTCATAGTGGGTTTTCTTGGGTTTGTCCCAAATGAACCTAGAGGTTTGGAATGAGACCTTGGATGCCACTTAACTTGGATCGGATCCACACTTGTATCCTGGCTAGATTGGAGTTGAAGTAGTAGGCCCTAGGGCATAAATCAATAATGTAGTATAAAACATAACCACCTATATTGTGAAAGCAAATGATACAATCATGATAAGGTAAAAGGGAATGGTCCACCTCTTCACTTGATTCCAATAGTAAAACATAATATTGAAAATGAATTCCAAGATTGATTAGAATTACTCTTCTTTGCATGCTTTTTTCTATGTTGAATTAAAAAATATACAAAGATGTTGAAATATATCACATTTAGATGTGAACAATACATTAACTAGAATACATGGTTGCTTTTTCTTGAAAGGAGTTATAGTTTACTAATTGAAATGCACCTAACATATTGTAAAGGAAAATATAAATCTTTACCTAATGTTAATCTAAGCTAATTATATAAATGCAATAAACTTGATATGAATAAACTCAAGATTAATTAATGATAATCAATTGTTGGAGTGAAATATAATAAAATTAAATGTCAAACTATGAAATTAAAATGCAAAAGGATTTTTTGTCAATTAAACTTTAGGAATGATGAAGAATAATAAATTTGATGTGGCACTAGAATTTGAAGGCCTCAAGGCTCAAAGTCATCCCTTTCTATTTGTAGTTTGTCTCAATTATGAACAATATTTCAACTCTATTCTTTAGTTTCCTTGAAGTCTATTCCTTGTTGATCATCAAGAATTGATGACACTAAAAAACTCCTTGGGGACATTGTTGAATTGTTAGGATTAAGCTCTCCTAGATCAACCCTCTAGAAAGATTGACTTTATGATCACAAATATGATCAATAACAACAATTTTTAGTCATGCAATGTGCTAGAATGATGATGTAGATTTTAGCTCTTTTTAGAGCTTTAAATCAAAAGATTAGCAAATGATGCTCCTTGTAATGCTTAGGATTTTCAATGAATAATTGAGTGATAAATGAATTCACATTGAATGCCTCTAAATACTAAGGCATAACAACTACTCATGTGAAACATTTATTAAGTCAACTCATGGTAGGAAATAAATGGGTAGTAATTGGAAAAAGATATAATTTTTAAATTTGAAGGTCCAATTTCACATAGTATTGACTTGGGATAAGTGATATGTAAATCTTTGGGTTGATAACTCTAGAGTTGCATCAACAATGGATTCTCTTAAGTTAGCATGTTTGATACTACTTTCAATCTACTCACGTGCATTTAATTAACTTGTAGAAGTATTAATTGGGAAACATAAATAAGATAAATGAAAAATGTAATAGGGCATATAATGAAAAAGTATAAGTGATAAATTTATTTCGAAAATAATCAATAGATAAAAACAATAGGAGCAGTATGCACATGAACATTGCATCCATTATAATAGTATCTATTGCAAGTATGAGTAGTTGGTGTTGTCATTGATTTCAACAAGCTTATGTTTTTGTTATCATGTTAATGTCAACTGATGATGCTTTGAATAGTTGCATTATGTTGTCATTAGTAAGTCACTGGTGTCAACCTCTAGTGTTGCTTTGATAAGATTTTATGGATGTATAATTGAGTTGTAGTTGGTTTAGTGGTGATGAGGAAGTGTTGAAGATGATGAGTATGTGTCTCTAGTACTTGGTTTCCAAGTACTTTTGAGAAAAAAAATGAATAAAAGAGGAAATAGTGTGTTGTAGAGGTGTTCTAGTATATATAGTTGTGTTATGGTTTTGCTTCACATTTCTTCTGTGTTGAATATCTACTTGTGTGGTTTGGATATGTTGGTCAAAAGTTTTCATAGGTTCTATGTCTAGAATTTGTTGATCTGGATCGATGTGTAGAGAGAGTTGTGTTCACCAGTGTGTGAAATGTATTACTGTTTTGTTTGAGAGAAATGTTTTTCTCTACATTTCTTCATAGTTTGGTTTTTGGTCTTGCAGTTCTGGAAGTGTGTTGATAATGATTGTATTTACCTTTAGTCAAAGTTGTTCGTGGTTTGGTGCTTCAGAAGTTGATTTCTTGAGTTACAGTGTATGGAAGGTTGTCTAAGTGTACTGGGTGTGTACATTCTTGAAGTGAAAGTTGTTGTGAAGGAATTTTTTGGATTTTAGGGTGTTTGTGGAATATTCTAGATTGTGTTCAAGTGATTTATGTTTTCCATGAGTCGTCTTTGAAATTGAAGAAGCATGTACTTAAATGTTAATGGTGTTTACACAGGTTTGACTAACCTTGGGTGTTTACACTAATTGTGGATTTGCTTCAGTGATTATGGGAGCGTGGCGTGGCATGTATGAATGTATTTAGGTTCAAGTTAAGGTGTGGTGTGGTGCGCCTTCATTCCTTTCCATTGTAGGAATGTTTTGGTGCTGACCTAATTTGAATTTGCATGGTTGATGTGGATAGCCAACCTTGGAGAATGTTTTCTAGGTTGAAAAAGGTATAAATAAGTGTTGTGTTGATGGAGGTTGAGTGTGTGAAGAGTGTATGATGTGAATTGTAGAGGTGTGGAATGCAAATTTATGAAGAGAAATGCAAACTTTAATGAGTTAGACTACTAAAAGTAGTGGTCAGAAGGTTTCTACAATCTTCAGAAGGACTGCAAATGTGTAGGTGATGCTGTGGTGGAATTTTCTATTATATTGAGATGGATTTCTCACTGTAACATCCTTCTTTCTTCTTTTCTATAATTTGGAAATGAGCCATTGGCAATGAGCCCTTCTTTCTTCTGGGAAGTGAGCCTATTGTATTCAATGTTGCAACTACTTTATATTGTGAGCTAATCCTCACTGTGGTTTTTCCCTTCTTGGGTTTTCCACATTAATTTGGTGTTGTGTTGTGCATAGTGTTGATGTGTTTCAGTTTCAGTTATTTTCTTTCATGCTTAATTGGTTTAACAGATTAAAGGTTAATTAAGTTGATGTGGATCTAAATGTTTAGAAGGGTTTTGAGGTTTTAATGTACAACTAATTTACCCTCCTCTTAGTTGTCTTGTGCACTCAACAATTGGTATCAAAGCAAGGTTCCTTGGAAGAAAGCATAACTGCTTAAGGTAGATCTGTGATGGCACACAAGAGGGATGCTCCTTTGTTTCATGAATCAAACTATGGTTTATGGAAGACAAGGATGGAATGTTTCCTGGTATCTCTTGGATTTGGAGTTTGGAAGTTTGTTAAGACTGGATATACTATGCCTACTGGAGGTCCAAAAACTAATGATGAGATCAAGGCCTATGAGAACAATGGTAAAGAAAGGTATCCTCCTTTAAGTGGTCTTTCTAACACTGAATTTGTGAAGGTTATGAGTTTGAAAATTTCTAGAGAGATCTGGACAAAGTTGGAAAGTATTTGTGAAGGATATGATAATGTCAAACAAGCTAAGATGCATAATCTAAAGATTACATTTGAGAACCTGTGGATGTCTGAAGATAAAAAAATTACAAGCTACATTCATAAGGTTGACGAAGTCATCAATTCCATCAGAGGTCTTGGTGCAAATATTGAAGAAGAAGAAGTGGTAAAGAAGGTACTAAGAACTCTTCCTAAATCTTATAGTCATAAAGTTTATGCTATTGAGGAAGTTCAAGATTTAAGAAAATATTCTAGAAATCAGTTGTATGGTGTTATATCTACTTTTGAAATGAGAGAATTTGGTACAAGTAATACAAAAGTTGAGATTTCCTTCAAGGCTAGGAAATCAGAGAAGACTAAAGAATCGGATTAGGAGGATCTTGATGATGTTGAAGTAAACTTTGTGAGGAGAATGAAAAAGGGTACTGGTAAATACAAAGGTAAGTTACCTTTCAAATGTTTTAGTTGTGGAAAGATAGGTCATTATGCTTTAAGATTCCCAAACAGAGCTTTGAATGACAAGAATAAAGAAAAAAAGGTAAAACAATTAAGAAAAGTTATTATGTTAGAGAAGATGTCAGTATATCTGATGATGAATCTGATTATGCAGATGATGAGGATAGTGAATGTTTGTTCATGGCTATTAAAGATGGAACTGATTCTGCTAACTCTGAGAGATGTATGAAGGAGAATGCTCTGGAAGCAGGTAATAATATTGAAGGAACAATGTTGACTTCTTTTCATGCTACAAATGAGAAGAACTACTAGATTATTGATAGTGGATGCTCAAATTATATGACTAGTGACAAAAGTAAGTTTGTTAAACTTGAGAAATATGAAGGAGGTCTAGTAAAGTTTGGTGATGATACATCTAATAAGATATGTGGAAAAGGTTCAAATAGTTTTAATGGAAAGCATAATACAAATGATGTTTTTTATGTTAGGGGTTTGAGACATAACCTCTTAAGTGTTGGACAAATGTGTAGCAAAGGATATAATCTTATGTTTCAAGATGATGGATGTGAGATCATAAAAGGCTCTAATATTGTGGTTACTACTAGAAGGATAGATGGAAATGTTCATCAACTTAAAGGTGTTGATGGGTATTGCTTTGACTTAGATTAATGAAAGTTGGTTATGGCATAGAAGGATGTGTCACATCAATTTTGATAACCTAGTGAGGATTGGTTTAGTTCAAGCTGTGAGAGATCTACCAAAGATTACAAAGCCCATCAATTTCATTTGTAAGGAATGCCAAATTGGGAAGCAAGAAAGAAGAAAATTTAAAGTCAAAGAGCAATCTACTACCAGACTGTTGGAATTGGTGCATATAGTTTTTTGTGGTCCTACTAGAGTAAGAAGTACTTAAGGTGAGGTATTTCATGTTATTGATTGATGATTACTCTAAAATGACATGGGTTACTTTTCTCAAAGAAAAATTATAATCTCTAGATAAGTTTAAAGCATTCAAAGTTATGTTTGAGAATGAAATGGATATGAAAATAAAAAAAATTGAGATTTGAAAGAGGTACAAAGTTCACCTCCAATGAGTTTAATAGTTTTTGTGAGAATCATGGGGTAAAAAGGCATTTGTTTTCCCCTAGGACTCCTCAGCAAAATGGAGTGGTTGAAAGAAATAATATGATTGTTCAAGAAGCTGCAAGAACAATGATGAAAGAGGCAAACCTACTAGAAATCTACTGGAGAGAAGCAATTCATACAATTGTCTACATTCTTAATAGAGTTCAAGCAAGAGTAAACAATGAAAAGACTCCCTACGAGTTGTGGTATGGAATTATTCCTACTGTCAAGTACTTCAAAGTGTTTGCAAGCAAGCGTTACATTAGAAGAGATGAAGAGAACTGAGGAAATTTTGATACAAGATATGATGAAGGTATCTTACTTGGATATTCTACAAGACACAAATCTTATCAATGCTACAACAAGAGGCTGGAGAAGGTTGTTGAGAGTACATGTCAAAGTGGATGAAGATTTGCATAAGAACTCAATGGTGATAGATGGATATGAATCAGATGAGTCATCTTAAAGAGAAAATGATAGAGATGAAAGTAAGAAGAAAGAAGTATAGATTGAAGAAGAAGAATCTTTGTAAAGGATCCCTAAGACTCCCAAGTATGTGCAAATGAATCATTTTGAAGATCAAATCATTGGTGAAAAAAGCAAGGGTGTGTTGACAAGATTCTATGGCTAAAGAAAAAGTAAACCTATGTTTACTCTCTAAATTTGAACTTAAAATAGTGATTGAAGCATGCAAGGATGAGTATTGGATCAAGGCTATGGAAGAGGAACTAATGTAGATTGAGAAGAATTAGACTAGGGAACTTGTCCCAAGACCAACAAACAAGAATGTAATTGGAACTAAGTGGGTATTTTAAAATAAATTGAATGAGAATGGAGAAGTGGTAAGAAACAAGGCAAGGTTTGTGTGTAAGGGCTACTCACAAGTAGAAGGAATAGATTTTGATGAGACCTTTTCTCTGGTGGCAAGAATGGATTCTATTAGGATGTTTCTAGCTTTTACATCACACAAATATTTCAAAGTATATTAGATGGATGTGAAGTTTTCTTTCTTGAATGGTGAATTAGAAGTATACATTGAACAACCAAAAGGATTTCAGTTATTAGACAAACTAGATATGGTCTATAGATTGAAGAAGGCATTATATGGATTGAAGCAAGCTCCTAGAGCCTAGTATGCAAGGTTGGATAGGTAATTAATACAACAAGGATTCAATAAAGGTACTGCAAATAGTAATATTTATTTCAAAGTTGAAAAAGATCAAATATTGATTGTGGTTGTGTATGTTGATGATATAATATTTGGAGGAAATAAAGCTATATACAAAAAACTTGCAAAAGAGATGCATAAATAATTTGAGATGTCTATGTTTGGGGAGATGAATTTATTCCTTGGGTTGCAAATCAATCAGAAAAAAAAAAGGTATATTCATTTCACAATCAAAGTATGTTAAGGAAATGTGAAGAAGTTTGGAATGGAGGATTCTAAATTGGTATATACACCTATGGTTACTAGTTGCAAGCTAAGTAAGAATGATGAATCTCCTAAGGCTGATCAAAGAAAGTATAGATTGATGATTGGAGGATTGCTATATCTAACTACTACTAGACCAAATATCATGCATGCACTTTGTCTTGTGGCTAGATTTCAAGATCCTAAAGAATCACATGTTGCAACAATGAAGAGGATATTTAGATACTTGAAGGCCTCTCTAAAACATGGTTTGTGGTATCCAAAGGATACTAATTGTTCTCTAAGTGCTTATATGGATGCTGATTAGGTAGGTTGTGTGGATGACAAGAAAAGTATAAGTGGTGGTGCATTCTTTCTTGGATGCAGATTGGTGTCTTGGCTAAGAAATAAATAAGAATCAATGTCTTTATCTACTACAAAGGTATAATAAATTGCAACAATATCTTGCTACACACAGGTGTTGTCGATGAGGAAAACCTTGAAGGATATCAAGGTTGTATATGATGAACCAATTTCTATCTTTCGTGTCAATAAAAGTGCTATTAACATTTCAAAGAATCTGGTGATGGTGGTGCAACCACGGTAGGAGGGTCATCAAAGAGAATAGTCTGGACCATGCAAAAAGAATCACACAATAGAAGAAACATAGAATATGGAGGTAAATGTAGATTTAAACATTCTTATTAACAAAATTTTTGATTACAAACAACTAGCAACATCTGGGTCTCCCTTATACAAGTCCTTCAACTCATCAAAGCCTAATACATTCACTCTCATCCCTATCAATAAATTCCTTCTACTCAAAGCATCAAAAACTCTATTTGACTTTCCACTCCTATATTTCAAAACAAAAGTATAACTCTGCAAGAATTCCACCCATCTCATATGTCTCTGATTCAACTTACCTTGAATATTCAAATACAACAGTTCCTGATGATCCGTATACAACACAAACTCCTTAGGCAACAAGTAATGTCTCCACTTCTTCAAGGCTTGAACTATGGCATAAAACTCCTGATCATACACTGAATATCTTCTCCTAGCATCATTCAATTTCTCACTGAAATAAGCTACTGGTCTTCCTTCTTGACTTAATACTGCTCCAATTGCATTTCCACTTGCATCACAGTCTACTTGAAATACCTTAATAAAGTCTGGTAAAGCCAACATAGGTTGCTCAGTCACCTTTTGTTTCAACAACTCAAAACTTTGATTCACTTCAAATGTCCACCTAAAATCTTTCTTATCTCCTCTCATTGTTTCTATCATAGGACTAAAATTCCTAATGAAATTTTAGTAGAAACTAGCCAATCCATGAAATGATCTTACCTCTCTAATGCTTTCTAGTGTAGGCCATTCGACAATTTATCTTACCTTCTTAGGATCCATCTTCAATCCATCAACAAATATCACAAATCCCAGATATACCAATTCTTCCTTCATGAAACTACACATCTTAATGTTTATCAACAACTGCTCTTCTCTCAACCTCTGCAAAACTTGTCTTATATGCAACAAATGTTCTTCTCTAGTCTTACTAAAAATCAAGATGTCATCCAAATAAAAAATCACAAACTTACCCAAGAATGTCTTCAATACCTCATTCATCAGCCTCATGAAAGTACTCGGTGCATTTGTTAGTCCAAAAGGCATCACCATCCATTCATACAATCCTTCATTTTTCTTGAATGCTATCTTCCACTCATCCCCTTATTTGATTCTAATTTGATGATATCCACTTTTCAAATCTATTTTTTAAAAGTACTTAGCTCCACTCAAACAATCCATAATGTTATCCATCTGGGGCAAAGGAAATCTATACTTCACTGTGATCTTGTTTATGGCTCTAGAGTCTGTACACATCCTCCATTTTCCATCCTTCTTAGGTGCTAACACAATAGGTACTGCACAAGGACTTAAGCTTTATCTGATAAACCTTTCCTTAACAACTCTTGCACTTGTCTATTCAACTCTTCATTCTCTGCAACTGTAATAAAGTGTCCTGCTTTATTAGGTAAACTAGCTCCAGGAATCAAATCTATGCAATGAATAATACTCCTCATAGGTGGTAATCCATCAGGTACATTATCTGAAATGATCTCCTCATATTCTACCAACAACTCGCTTATTTCTTCTGGTTTTTCTTCTACATGCTTTAAGTCTTCAGTCTTCTTAGGAACCAAGGCATAACACATGTTCTCATGTCTCAGTCCATCCAAAAATCTCCTTCCATCAACCAAACAAATTCTAGCATTTGTACAAACCTTAACTTTAGGAACATCCTCTAATGGTAACAAAGTCTGCTTCATCTCATTAGCAACAATGGTATATATGTTTTTCTTTCCATCATGAATAGCTTATCTATCATACTGCCAAGGTCTTCCCAACAAAACATGGCATACATCCATAGGCATGATATCACACAAAACTTCATCATGATAATTTCCTATCTTCAATTTCACCAAACATTGTTCACTTACCAGTACGTTATGGTCATCTTGAATCCATGCTATCTGATAGGGCTTCAGGTGTTTCAATATTTCCCGCTTCAATTTGGTCACCATTTCTTTAGAAACCAGGTTCTTAAAGCTTCCACTGTCAACAATCACTTTGCAACATTTACCAGCTATCTTGCATCTGGTTTGAAACAAATTCTTTCTCTGCAATGACTCCTGCTCCAACTCACTTTGACACAATACTCTTCTATTCACCAACACTTCTCCTTCCTCTAGTTTATTAGATGATCTGACATGATCTTCCTCAACAAAGGTTATCCTTCTACTGTTCTCTATCTTTTTGCTTGTCTCTCCTTGATTACATTCAAATGCTCTATGTCCTTCTCCACCACACTTGAAACAAGTTCCCCTGAATACTCTTTTCTCCTGTCCTTTATCATCTTTTCTATAACTCTCATTCTAGTAACCACCATATCTTCCTCTCCAGTAAGAGTTTCCATCATCTCTACGATATGAATTATCATTCTTACTGACTTCCCTATCCTTATTTTGATCTGCAAAAGTTCCTCTTCCTCCTCTAGTAAAAATTCTTCCTCTTTGTGTCTGCTCATGTCTTTTATTCAGCTTCTCTTTTTCTTTTAGGGCACATTGATATGCTTCTTCCACACTCAACAACTTGATCAAACTAATCTCATCCTGTATAGAAGGTTTCAAGCCATTCACATATCTGGATACTTGCTCGATCTCATCCTCTAAATGTCTAGATTTGATATTCAACTTGAAGAACTCTTTAGTATACTTTGTCACACTTAACTCCTACTTCAAATTCTGCAACTTTTGGAACAAGCTGATCTGATAATATGCAGGCATAAACTTTGTCTTCAACTTATTCACTATCCAATCCCATGACTTTATCTTTTCCTTTCCTCTTCTTTTCCTATCTATCTGCAAATGTTCCCACCAAAGGGATGCATGTCCTTTCAACTTTGTACAAGTAAATTTCACCTTCTTATCTTCGACAATTCCTTCAAAATGAAAATAATTTTCCATCTCCATTATCCAATCAAGCAATTCATCCGAATCTAGCTTACCATTATAATCTGGTGGATTGAAATGTGGTTTGGTATTTACTCTAATTAGGGATCTTATGAACCTCTCTTCTCCCTGATCCAAGCTAGGTTGATCTTCTCTTTCCCTTTCTTCCTGTACTTATATCTCTTCATCACTCACATCATCAACTGGTCGACCTCTCCTCTAGGCCATTTTGACTGCTTCTAATCTAGTAGCAATTCCTCTCAACATCTCCATTATAGCTGGGTCTGCATTTCCACGCACTCCATTTCCTCTAACATTCCTTCTTCCCACCATTTTTACACAAGTCATCTATAGGTACAGGTCGGATCCTCAGTCCGCCACCCCACAAAAAATCTTCAATAGGACTCCGCAAACTCTGGTTCGATCTCTCATGGAACAAAACTTGGCTCTAATACCAATCTGGTGTAGCCACGATAGGAGGGTCCTCAAAGGCAACATTCCAAACCGTGCAACAAGAATCACACAATAGAAGCAACACAAAATATGGAGTCAAATGCAGATTCAAACATTCTTGTTAACATAAATTTCAATTACAAACAACCGGAAACATCCAGGTCTACAGATTCAGCTCACAAGCCTGATACAACATACTCAAAATACCATCTTCCTATATGCTCCTCAATGCAAGCAAAAATCTTACATATCAAATTTGTATTATTCTATATAATCGAATTCTTACTATCCTAATGATCTATTACAAGCTTTATATCATGTCTGCAGATCTAGAATCTTCCGCGTCGGCCAAAGATCATTACAATCTCCAATGAAAGAAAATGTAACGTGTGCATGAATAGGCCAGCCTCAAATTTGAATTAATCCTTAGTGAATGCATAGGATGAAGTGTGGACCTATAATTAAGGTCGTGGAAACTCCATGGAACAATTTGAATCACACCGTCAAGATCCACAAGTTACGAGAAAGATCCACAAGCGATCAAACTACCCGTTAGGATTGAAAATTATTCCAGTGCTGGTTCAAGAAACTGCCACTAAATCTGGAAGTGATAACTTGTCGAAAAAAGATCCAATCGCGCTCAAATCTTGGAATAAGGAAAATGAACATTTCCACAATGTAAACATAGATCCACAAGGTCTAGTGAGCAAAAATGATGATACGCTGAACCTACCAATATGAATTGAACAAGAGCTAAAACAAGAAAAATTGAAATGAAAATATTTTTGGTTGATGCAAGATTGCCAAGAACCAAGGATGCTCTTGCATTAGATGCACTCAAGGACAAAACATATCTCAATATGGTATCACTTTTGGAGAGAGAATGTTGTAGAGAAAGAAGTGAAGCTTGAGTATGTGCTTACAAAGGATCAGGTTATTGATATATTCACTAAGGATCTTCCTAAGGATACTTTTGAGTATCTTTGAGAGGATTTAGGGGTTATCACCCCTCCTTTCTTGAACTAGATGCATGAGGATATGTATCAGTCTAGTGGATTTCAAGATTCATTATTTGTTTTGGACTGATGTTGGAGGCTACCTCTCATGGGGAGTAGGTAGTGGGTTTGTTGGTTATTGTAGTCAATGGGAGTAACTATTGATGCAAATTTGTGTTTTTCTTTGTTATATGTGTCAAAGGATATGCGCAGTGGTTGATGTGTGCTCCTAAGGGGGAGTATGCAAAAATAAAAGGTTGTTGCAAAGCAATTGTTGTCCCTTATACGTATGCATTTGGGGGAGAGACACAAGTGTGTTGCCCTTTGCCATTGATTTCCAAGGGGGAGAGAGTATGTCAAGGGGAGAGAGAAAAAAGTGTGTTTCCCTTTTCCATTGATGTCAAAGGGGAGATAAAGTAATGTGGAAAAGAGTTAGTTGAGAAAAGGAGAGAAGCAAGCTGAGGGGGAGAGAAAGTAAAAAGAGAAAAGAGATGGTATGAAGCAATATGTTGGTGATCAAAGCTGTTATGTTTTTTCTTGATGGTTTTTCACATCATGTGTTTCCATCAATGACGAAGGGGGAGATTTTTGCAAGTATGAGTAGTTTGTGTTGTCATTGATGTCAACAAGCATATGTTTGTGTTGTCATTAATTTCAAGTAATGATTCTTTGATTAGTTGCATTATGTTGTCATTAGTAAGTCACTGGTGTCAACCTCTAGTGTTTCTTTGATAAGCTTTTATTTATGTATAATTGAGTTGTAGTTGGTTTAGTGGTGATGAGGAAGTGTTGAAGATGATGAGTATGCATCTCTAGTACTTGGTTTCTAATTACTTTTGATAAAATTTGAATAAAAGAGGTAGCAGTGTGTTGTAGAGGTGTTCTAGTATACAAAGTGGTATTTTGGTTTTTCTCCACATTTCTTCTATGTTGAAGAATTGCTTGTGTGGTTTAGATATATTGGTCAAAGGTATTCAAAGGTTCTATATCTAGAATTTCTTGATTTGGATTGTGGTGTTCACCAATGTGTGAACTGTATTGCAATGTTGTCTAGGAGAAATGGTTTTGCTCCACATTTATCCATAGTTTGGTTTTTGGTCTTGTGGTTTTGGAAGTGTGCTGATAATGATGATATCTACCTTTAGTCAAATTTGTTCATGGTTTGGTGCTTCGGAAGTTGATTTCTTGAGTTACAATGAATGGAAGGTTGTCTGAGTGTATTGGGTGTGTACATTCTTTAGGTAATTTTTTTTGTGAAGGAATTTGTTGGATTTCATGGTGTTTGTAGAATATTCCAAATTGTGTTCAAGTGATGTATGTTGTCCATGAGTCATCTTTGGATTTGAATAAGCATGTACTTAAATGTTAATGGTGTTTACATAGGTTCAAATGACCTTGGGTGTTTACACTAATTAAAAATTTGCTTTGATGATTATGGAAGTGTGGGTGATGTGTATGAATGTATTTAGGTCTGAGTTAAGGTGTGGTGTGGTCTGCCTCCATTCCTTTCCATCACGGGAATGTTTTGGTGCCGACCTAATTTGAATTTGCATGTTTGAGGTGCATAGCCAACTTTGGAGAGTGTTTTCAAGGTTGAAGAAGGTATAAATAAGTATTGTGTTGATGGAGGTTGAGTGTGTGAAGAGTGTATGATGCAAATTACAGAGGTGTGAAGTGAAAATTTATGAAGAACAATGCGAACTTTAATGAGTTAGACTACTAAAAGTAGTGATCAAAAGGTGTCTATAATCTTTAGAAGGACCGTGAATATGTTGGTGATGTTGTGGTGGAATTTTCTATTTCATTGAGATGGATTTATCACTATAACATCATTCTTTCATTTTTTCTATAATCTAGGAATGAGCCATTGATAGTTAGCCCTTCAAAAGTGAGCCTATTGTATTCGGTGTTGCAATTACTTTATATTGTGAGCTAATCCTCACCATGGTTTTTCCCTTCTTGGGTTTTCCATGTAAATCTAGTGTTCTATTGTGCATAGTGTTGATGTGCTTTAGTTTTCATTATTTTCTTTCATGCATAATTAGTTTAACAAATTAAAGGTTAATTAAGTTGATGTGGATCTAAATGTTTATAAGGGTTTTGAGGTTTTAATGCACAACTGATTCACCCCCCTCTCAGTTGTCTTGTGCATTCAACAGTATCAACATAAGGATATTTCTAATTCACTTGTTGAGGTTGTAATCTATCCTTACAATCACCTATGTTCTCTAACATTATTCTCTATAATTCATAGGAAATCATGTTTAGTAGGGACTTTTTTAGTGGAAAATATTCTCCAGTTAATGAATAGTTGAAATTTGGGAATCAAAATTTGGCTAATAATTCAAGTTGTAAGGAAACCTAAATGGTCACATTTTTACAAAATTTTATTTGTCTTATTTAAATTTCCCAATATTTTATTTTATTAAAATTTTTAACTCAAAAATTCGCCACAATAAACAATACATGACTAGATCAGATTCTCCTAAATTTTATGTTATAGTAGAAATGTAAGTTTATTCGCCAATAATATTTTATAATTATTAGTTACTTTAGGGCCATACTGCCAATCTTTAGTTGCCATTATTGATTTAAAATATAATCTAATAGCCCTCATTGTATTTTGTATAGTAAAATGTACTCACAATTTATAATGCTCATGGGGCTCAAAATTGCTTTTGGATTGTTCATCTCCATTGAGATCAACGATCCAAAAGCAATTTTAGGCCCCATGAGCATTAGAAATAACTACATTTTACCTCATGGAATACAAGGCTTGTCAGATTATATTTTAAATAAATGGTAGCATCTAAATATTATAGATTCTACCCCTTAAACCCACTGATCATTTCCGACCTCGAGCCCCTAATTTTCTATAAGAATTTATTTTTCCTAAATGGAAGGATTTTCCTTGGTAATTAATGAATTTTCCTATTATTTGTTGATTCATCAAGATTTTCTACAAATTTTTAGTTATGTAAAAAATATTGGCAATAATTTTTTTTTTTTAAAGTAGAGAGTCACCAATAGAAATTATTATTTTTTCTAAAAAATGAAAGATTCACCAAGATCTTATATATATTTTTGGAGGGGTTTCTTAAAGTTATCATTGATGTTCATCCTGCATCATAACAATCTAAAAGAACCATTTTTTATCCCATTTACTAACTTCTCATTTGATTTTGTTGTCTTCTTTTATTCCCCTTATTTCTTTTTCTTACCAAGGAAGATCAATAGTTATCTTGGATATGGAAATGGTGACCTCTTCCAACTACCCTCTCTTGGGAATGTAGATGGTTATCTTTAAAACAATGACTATCCATGTAACCACTTACAATCTACCCACCTATAATGAAAACCCACTTAGTTTGTGTGGGTAAATGAAGCAACTTCCTATCATATCATAATGGTTGTGTTATTGTAGTATAAGGAGATAGATTATTTCCAAGAGGAATAACCTAACTATCATTTAGATAGCTCACCAAGAACACATAAGATAGTTTCTATCCTAGTTGGTGTCATCCCATGATGGAAGATAAAGAACGTATCCAATATCAAGCCACTTATATAAGGTGAATTTCCTTTATTCATTCTTGTAATCTTAAATGAGCTCCCATAGGCTACAATTCACCTAAATCTAGTTTTTAGGCATGAAAATATGCATGGGTTGACTCCATACATAGTACAACAACATTTCAAGCCACCACCAAGTCACATGTAGTATTAATGCTCAAACATACATGCCCTACCATTTTTAGTCTTGTTGCATTACTAAAATCAATGTACCTTTATTAATGATTCTAGTAGAAGATAATGCTCCTGATTTCCCTCTTTAACAATCTCATGCTAATTGGAAGTTATTTAAAAATATGTATCAATTAACTTAACACCTAAAACAAATTTTTGTTCACCTATAATAATCTATTGACATTTGTGACAAGCTATATCATACTTGTAACATCAAAATAGACTCTTGTATTAAATTTATGACCCCTTGTAGCATTGTAACCTACACTTTACCACTAGGGTATTTGCAACCTTATACAAAAGTGACTAATTGGAAATCACCACATTCAAACTTCTCCATAAAGTTTTTAGATCACACCTCCATATCCAATGGGCTCTTGGTCTTAAACAACCTTAGGATACCACTTAAGTTAATAGAATCACTCATAGTCCACATGCCTTTTCAAGATTCCTTGTTTTGGCTTGCTATCACTTAAGTTTTCTTTTCTCTTCAAGAATATGCCAAGGTGATGCCTTGAAATGGTGTACAAAGAAGTGGCCAAATTTCCAAAGTTCTATATAATGAGCTTGCATTATTTTCACAACCACATAACATGATCATGTTATAGCTTGGTAACACATATAATTGTGTTTGGGAGCATAGTTGTGGCATTGAGGAAAGGTGTGGTGATGGAATGAAAGATTATGGGCTTTGTTCTTATGTTTTTATATTTATGGTTTATGGCCATACATGGTGAAGGGGAGAGAGAGAGAGAGAGAGAGAGAGAGAGAGAGAGAGAGAGAGAGAGAGAGAGAGAGAGAGAGAGAGAGAGAGAGAGAGAGAGAGAGAGAGAGAGAGAGAGAGAGAGAGAGAGAGAGAATTTCCAAATTTGAATATAACAAGCTTACATTATTTAAGATATATATATAATATATTTGTGTTTGGGAGCATAAATGTGGAATTGAGGAAAGGTGTGGTGATAGAATGATCTTGTATTATTTTGAAAACCACATAACATGATCATGTTATAGCTTGGTAACATATATATTTGTGTTTGGGAGCATAACTGTGGCATTGAGGAAAGGTGTGGTGATGGAATGAAAGTTTATGGGCTTTGTTCTTGTGTTTGTTATATTTACAGCCATACTTCATGAAGGGGAGAGAGAGAGAGAGAGAGAGAGAGAGAGAGAGAGAGAGAGAGAGAGAGAGAGAGAGAGAGAGAGAGAGAGAGAGAGAGGATAGCCACCAAATTGCCAAAGTTTTATATAATGAGCTTGCATTATTTTGAAAATAACATAAAATGATCATGTTATATCTTTGTAACATATATAATTATGTTTGGAGTATAATTGTGGCATTGAGAAAAGGTGTGACGATGTAATGAAATATCATGGGTTTTTTTCTTGTTTTCGTTATATGTATGGCAATACTTGGTTATGGGGAGAGAGAGAGATAAGTAGATAGATAGATAGATAAATAGAGAGAGGGGTGAGATAAAGAGAATTAAAGAAAGGTAGGGAGTGAGGGAGAGGTAGGTAAAGAGAGAGGGAGAGGGAAGAAGAGAGAGAGAGAGATAAAGAGAGAGAGGGAGGACAAGAAGGATAGAGAGATGGAGAGGAAAAATATGTAGAGAGGTAGTTATAGAGCTAAAGGTAGAGAGAGTGTCAAATATAGAGAAAGGTAAAGAAAGGGATGTAGATAGGGAGAGAGTAAGGTATAGAGTGTAAGGTATGTAGATAGAGAGAGATAGAGAGATAGGTATAGAGTGTAAGGGATTTATATAGAATGAGATAGAGAGAGAGAGAGCAAGATGATAAGAGCCTGTTGATTATTGAAATTTTACTAAGTTGAAAAAATTATAAGATCTTCCAAAACTTGGAATATGCATTATAAATTGTATAAATTCAAAATCATTCTCAAACATCCTAAAACTATGTACATGAAATATAACTTAAAGTATAAGAAAGTAAATGTCCATATATAAATGTCCCTTAAATTTTTGTTTCATGTATATAGTCTGATAGGAAGAGAAAGACAAAGAGATATAGTTTGATAGGAAAGAAAGACAAAGAGAGTTTCTCATCATAGAAATGTGAGTGTGTTATACCATGCTCATATTTTTGTGATGCATTTTTATTCACAATAAACATGACACATTATTATGAACTCACATTATTGTTCTCCTTGGTAATTTCCAACCCTTAGGGTTGGATTTTTCTTAGCCTTCCAACCCAAAGGGTTGGATTGATATTTCAACATTCAAATATGTGTTTTCACAAAATATAATAAAATTGACACAATCTCAAGTGTGCTCCCCCTTAGGTTTGCATGTTTTTACTTGTCAAGTCAAAAATAACATAATAATGTTGAGCTCTTTGTTAGCTTTCTAACCATGTAATTTTTTTCACATTTTGAATATTTTAGGGTTTTGATCTTTAATTTCTTTTGCTAGTGTCTCCATTTTGTCAAAAATATACATATGGTATTTCTTGTCTCATCTTTTAACCATTCATTGAAACTTGAAACAAATTACATTTTTATAAACTAGATTCTATTCTTTTCATATTAAAAGATGGTTTTTGACTAGTTTCCAAAAAAAATATGGGAGAGCATGCTCATATTTTTATTTTTTAGGAGTGTCCACTTTAAAAATTTGTAAAAATCATCTATTCATTAAAAAATTAGAAAAAAATAGGACGTAAACTACATCATGTTAGATAATTTCTCATTGAAGTTATTTTTAAAATAGTAAAAAAAATTAACATTTTAGGGGGAGCACGCCAAATATTTTTTTTGATAGAAATAGGAGCACTTTGTGTGCTTCCCATTTTTGAACCCCTTAATATTCACCATTTAAAAGAAATTAGTATTTTAGAAAGTAGATTCAGAGCACTATGACTCTTGTTCTTGTTGCATCTTGAAATTTTGAGTGTAACTATCTTTCATTTCTCATCCAAAGTTAGTCTTTCTCAATTTTAGAAAAGACGTGGCCACTTAAAACCCCTTTTTGGTCCCCCATCGTTATGCACTTATCCAACAATATATTTATGTTTCAAGGAATTTAGGGGCAAGGCATTGTGCTTGGTGCTTACCTAATTTTTCTTGGTACTTGAAATCGATGATAAACTGAATAACTATTCTTTGGCCAATTCAATAAAATCTGACATAAAAGAATTATCAACAATAACTCCTTTTGCCTCTAAGTATTGTTTGAATTTATCATATATTTCGTATGGGAGAACTTCCTAATATTTGAGTTTGATCAAAATATTGTCAAAACAATTTGTTTCATATGAAAGTTCTTTGAATTGGATGGAATATTCCTTGAATTCTTTTAGATAGCATACTTCATATTGAAACATAAAAATGTGGTATACCCTAATGAACTAAGGTGTATTATTCCATCATTTCTAGGGTTTCATTAAGATGTAAATCAACAAGGTGCATAGATTGACTTACAACCTCCTAGGTGAGTCAATTAAACTTGGATTTGCATCTATTTGAGGATATGAATGATTTAGGAATGATTTGAAGTGATTAAACTAAATAAACTAAATGGCCCAATATGACAAATGCAATTTCTAAAAGATAAATAAACAGAAACATAACTCTGCAAGTGGATTTGGAAAGTGTAGACTAATATGTACCTGCCACCAAAATTTATATTTGAGGCTATAGCAGGACTGAGCCACCCTTAGGTGATTGGGTCTTTGTTAGGGTGTATTTCTCAATTTTTGGGGTCCTCCAGTGCGAGATCTAAGCTTCTATTTTCTGTTTGTCCCACTTTTGGAATGTCAATAGTAAATTTTGTAATGGATTTTTTGTGTCTTGACAAATTTGATGATAATAAATGCAACAATACAAAATGGATCTTCAAAATCTCTTCAATCCTTTCCAAACCTACAACATGCACATTCACAAAGAGAGAAGATGTTGTGCCATATAGGGGCTTGCCTCAGTCAAACCCCATGTAAGTGTTTCCACTTCCAGAATGGCAATGTCAATGATAAAACCTTAATGGAAATGAAAGAAACGACGAATAAACAAAATGTTGCAACTCACCACACTTCAATGACTTCCTTGAAGGGCTGAAGACATGAACATTGCTTAAGGATTTGGATCTTACTTGATAGAATGCTTGAATGCTTTAGAGATCTACAAAAAATTTAGTCTTCACAAAACATGAACACTAATGCACATAGAATTTGACATGATGTTGGATCTTCAATTAATGTTGTGTGGTCGATTTTAGAGTGTGATAAATGAAGATTAAAAAAATAAATCAAACACACCGATAAGACATTATATCAAAAGAAGAATATTAAAATAATAGAGATGCAAACTCATTATTCTGTTATCGATGTCATCCTATCGTCCTCTATCTCCAGTGTTTTTGTTGGTTGTAGCTGGCTCTCAGATCTTGGGCTAGGCTCAAAAAATGGTCTTCTTAGAGAATGGGATTTAATATGAATGCATGCAATACTATACTAAAACATGATTGATAAAATGAAAGATTACGATAATGCTATGAATACTAAAAGATGATAAAGATAATGCTAAGATGTTAAAATGCTATAATGTTAAAAATGCAAGTAATCTCTAATTAGCCTCAATGCTTGGATTGGCAGTGATATTTATAGAGTTTTCGAATGATTCTGATTAGTTGAGGCGATCAATGACTGTGAAAATCCCTGGTAGATCGAACGGTTGAAGATGGATAAGGTTGGAGAGAAAAATAGAAGAAAACAGAAAACAAGCTTTGTTTCCTTTTTCGAAAAAGAGATAAGATGAGATGATAAAGATGAATTGTAAAAATCATCTTTTTGTGAGATTATGGAAAGATTTCGAAGAAGATAAATAATGAATTATTAAGTTCAATTATTCATTTATGGGTGACATGGAGATTTTTCTTAAAATAGAATATTTACCCCAGATTTGAAGAATAATGGAAGATTTCATAATAAAATAAAATATTTAATTATGATTTTGAAAAGATATGAAAGATATTTAATTAAATTTTGTAAGAAATGGCATGTAAATGAAATTAATTAAATAAAATATTTAATTAATTAGAAGAAAGATTTGAAAATAAATATTTAAATTTAATTAAATTCAAAAAGACTTAATTAAATTCAAAAAGTGATAATTAATTAAAATAAATGAAGTGTATTTATTTAATTAATCAAGTAGGCATATGAATGTGCAATAATTAAATAAAAATTGATTTATTTAATCATGACAACAGAATAAATTGAATGAATAATATAATTAAATTAATTAAATTTAATCATATGTAGAGGACTTTAGAGAAATTAATTAAATAATAAATATTTAATTAAATGTTAGGATTAATCAGACATGACCAATTTTATGCATATACATTTTTCCCCTCTTTGAAGTGATGTGTGAAATGCATTGCTTCAAAGAAAATATTCCTGCTTTTTGAAATTTTTTCCGCATTTGATTTTGCCCCTGATTGAACAATTTAACTGATATGCCCCTGATTTGACTCTAATATGTTTTTGATATCGATGTTTCCCCCTCAGGAGGTAAATCATTGATGGTGAGAAAAAGTTGGGTGATGAAAGGGACGCAGTGATTTAGCTCCTGATAAATGATGAAAAGAAAATGCCCCATTAAAAAAAATGCCACCAAAAACCCACTTGGTTTGACCCTTAAAAGGTTAAAGGGTAAAAAGAAAAGTCATTTACACTTTTTGACTTTGGAGGAACCTTTTGCTCTAATAGCGACGTGGCGTGATGTAGATCACTACTCATCGACATAGATTCGAGCGATCTCGCTGATATCAACGACCAGCCGCGTATGGCCCATCGATGAGTCAATTCGAACCATTGTGTATTGAAATTTTTTAGTTTTAGTTGATTTTGGAATGATTATAGCGCGGTTTTAGGTTTGAATGGGCCATTTTAGCGCTTTTAAGAAATAGAATAGCGCATTCAAGGTTTTTGTTAGCGCATATAGGTCATAAAATAGTGCTTTTAGATTTTTGCAATTTAGCACATTCGATGAATGAAGTAGCGCATCTAGGAGGCTAGGGTTGAATTGGGTACATTAGCGCATTTAGGTAGCAGATTAGCGCTTACGGGGTTTTAGCGCATCTAGAGGGTGAAATAGCGCTTTTGAGATGTGAAGTAGCACTTTTGGGGAAATAGCGCTTTTAGGAAATGATGTAGCGCATTCAGGGCATAGAACTAGGCATATGGGGTTTTAGCGCATATGGGGGAAAATGTAGTGCATTTAGGGTTCTAGCGCTTTTAGGCCACAGAGTAGCGCTTTTAGGAAAATAGACAGAATGTTTGATGATGAAAATGATGATGAATTATTGCTTCCTTGGTCAATAGAAAATGAAATTGTCATGTCATCATGTTGATAAATTGATAACTTTGCGTCCCAAAATAGAAAACAAAGAGTAGACAACTAATAACTTTGCTTCCCAAAAATGTAAAACAAAGAGTAGATGATTGATATGAATTTTTGATACATTTGCTTTCTGCGATAGAAAAAAAATAGTAGATTGATTTGATTGAAACATATTTGCATTCGTGATTGAAATACAAATAGGATGATGATTTGATTGTGTGATAAATTTGCTTTCCTGACAAAGAAAACAAATAGTAAATGATGATAGAATAGATTGAGTCGATGTGCAGATAGATAGATTTTGTAGTGATGTCCTCATATGAGTCACTTAAATAGAGCATTTGATATGGTTCACTGATATGGGTTATTGATTGATATGGGTCACTTGATATGAGTCTAATAGATAGGTATGAGTCTGATTGATATGAGTCTGATAGATTGCTTTTGTGATGATTATAAATAAGAGGTTTTCAAAAACCTCCAAATTAGAGAGTGTCATCTTGCAGGGTGGGATAGGATTCAAGATTTGACACCTACAGATGTGCAGTTGATAGGGAGTTGTGGGTTGGGATCGTTATTGTCGATGCCTCCTGTTCGGCCCAACAGGAGCCTGTTGACTGCCTTAGCAGAGAGGTGGCATTCTGAGCATAATACCTTTCATTTTCTGATTGGTGAGTTGATAGTGACCCAAAGGATGTATTCAGGATTTTGGGGATCCTAGTAGTAGGTTCCCTTGTGGTCTATGATCACAAGGAGGTGGGTGGAACAGATGCGCTCAGGAGAGTGTTCGAAGATGCTCATATAGCAGGATACTGGGTGCCATGAGCAGACTTCAGAGGATACCCGACGTTACCTGCATTGTTGGGCACTTTGATTAGAGTCTTCCTTTGTTTGGATTGCCGGTCATAGGGGTTATAAGTTGGATGGGGTAGGATCATCGAGCAGATGATGGGTTAGGCGAGGAGATATGCCTAGGGGAGCTTCATGCTAGCGCACTTGTATCATGACCTACACCAGGTAGTATACAGAGGCTCATCGAGTTTACCGTGTGGTGTCACATTGCTCTAGATCTGGGCATTGTAGCATATTGCTATTACCAGACCACTTTTTTCGAGGGCTAGGCTACCAGGTAGGCCATATATGTATGCATATTCGTTTGCACTTGTCCAGCCCAAGTTGGGCAAGGTGGAGTATTGGAGAAAAACCTTGGATGACATGGATGCAGTGATATGGAGGCCATATATTGATTATGATGTATGGGACACAATTCCCTTGGAGATGCCGTATGTAGGTATACCCAAGTTTCTGATAGGGCACACACCTTTTATCATAGAGAGATTTTGGTCCTTACATGTACAAAGGCAGTTCGGTTTCACACAGGGTATGCCTTAGGGTGTTGCACACTACAGACGATGCAAGGATGAGCCTGGATGGGGTCCTTGCATTGCTTACCAAGTTGCATATATTGAGTATATGGCACTGTAGCCTGAGGTATGGGATCCAAGACCTGATATTATGGATGCCGACATGTCAGAGGAGTATTTAGTGTACTATCACACACATCCATTTTCGTGGTTTACATATCCAGACGAGCCGACACCCATTTTGGTGGCACCTCAACCAGGAGTTGGGAGATAGGAGGATGTGGCGGGTGGTGAGTAGGTAGCTATTGGGGGAGAGGAGGAGGAGAGTGGTGACGAGGAGGAGAGCTTAGATGATAGTGATGGGGATGACAGTGGAGAGGGTAGAGGTGGAGAGCAGAGGCCAGTGAGATCGAGTCCAAACTTTTTGGGTAGTGTTTAGGTCATACAGAGGCCTAGGACTGGTATCAGATGAAGGACAGTGATCAGGGTTGCCTCCACATCACAGCAGGGACAAATAGACATGCTACAGGCCCAGGTTCAGACACTGCAAGGGCAACAAGTGCAGTTATAGAGCTAGTTGGCTCAGGCTTAGGGTTTGGTAGCACAGCTCCAGACATAGTTGTCATAGACACTTGGCGCAGGAAAATGTACAGGCACAGGCATAGGCAGCTCCTCCTACCCCAGACCCACAGGTAGCTCAGTTGATTTCCAAGAGAGACTTATTTAGGCAATGGTCAGTAAAGGTGGAGGGGGTGGTACAAAGACTCATGTTCACTGTGGAGAGTGCATCCCTATGAGAGGCTATTGCAGAGGGATTTGAGATGGCTAGGGAAGCTGAGTACTATCGAGTCCAATATGAGGAGTTGTGTCCTCCTGAGCGCAGAGAGCCTTTTCCACGGTCCCACAACAGGACTAGGAGAAGATCATGGATAGTGACACATAGCAGAGGGGACATAGGGCCTCAACAGGATCCTGATGTGGGGACTAGTGGCAAGCCACCATCCTCGAGACCAGCTCCGTCAGGGGGCTCTAGCAGCCATCCTTGATTGATGGATGCAAAATTATTGATGTGCCTCATATTCTTGGAGCATGTATATTGATTTTGATCATATCTCATTTATCTTGTGTAGACTTCTCAGTTTCATTGGAATTTTGGACATTTGTATGTAGTTTGATGAGTGATGATATGCAACGACGATGAGTTTTGATGATGTGTTGCATTTTTTTGATATGATGATTTTATATAGTTATGCATTTATTTCTGCATTATGTGATATGGATTTTGATATGTATTTTTGATGATTTATTGACTAACATGATTTGTAGGATGATTTGATATGATGATGATAAAATATGATGTGTACTAATGATATCATGTAGGTGAATGAGGATGACAAAAATGCCACGTGTTGAAATGATATGATATATGATATGAATGTATGTTTTGGTAATGATGTGGAAATGTAATGTTTGTATGAAATTCTTGTGTTTGGATTTTTCAAATGCCATAAATGATGATGATGTGATGTTGTGTGTATGAAATGCATCATGAATTTGTAGGATGATATGAATTAGGAAATGATATGAAGTGATATGTGATATGAATCAAATTTTGTAATAAAATGATATTGAAAATGAGAAATGATTAAAGATGTGAGTGATAAATGATATGAAAGGATTAATAATGATGAAATGTATGATAAGATAATAATAAATGATATGAAATGTAATGAATATGAAAAAGAATGATGAGATGATAAAATGAAATGAAATGAGATGGGATGATAAAATCAAATGAAATGTAATGATATGAAATGATATGAGATGATGAAATGTAAGGAAATGTAATGGTAAAATAAAATAAACTATGAAATGAGATGAGATGATAAAATGATATGATATGATGAGATGATAAATGATAAATGATAATTATATGAAAATGATAATGATGATAAAATGATATGATGAATATGAAAATGATTAAATAATGATATGATATAAAATGTAATGAGATGTGATGATGAAATGTGATGAATTGAAACAAAATGATATGAGAAAATGAAATGAAATGTAATGATAGGAAATGATGAAATGAAATGATATGAGATGATAAAATGATATGAAATGATGATAAAAAAGGATAATGAAATGGTAAAGGATAAATGATAAGAATATGATAAAAATGATAATGAAAATGAAATGAAAAGATGAAATGAAATGATAAAATGATAATGTAGCGAGATGTAATGAAATGTTAATGTAATGAAATGATAGTGTAAATAAAATAATATTGTAATGAAATGATATGAAATGAAATGTTAATGCAATGAAATGATATTGTAATGAAATGATATTTTAATGAAATGATTTTGTAATGAAATGATATTGTAATGAAAGGCTATTGTAATGATATGTATAGGACCTAGATGAAATGATAATAATGGATGAAACAAATGTCTGAATGTCCTCCACAAATAGTCCAAAGAGACACATGACAACTGTTAATGTTTTTGTTCAGCCTTTCAAAAATCTGATGTGAATCCAATATGCAGATATGTTTATTGATCTAAATGAAATGCCACTAACTGAAATGTAACTAAATGAAATGTTACTAAATGAAACCAACCAGTTGTTGAGCCTTTTGTTAGCCTGCTTGAATCATCATAGAGCATTTTTAAAATGCTGGAAGTATGTACAAGCATCAAAGGGGAAATTAGCACCAGTGATGACCTGAGTACAACTTTCATGGTTTTTGATATAGCAAGCGAATGCAAGCATCGAGGTATAATTAAACCGAGATGACCTAAGCATTGCTTGCATAAACAGACAAAGACTAACCAATTTCTGATGCAAATGTGGAACTGTCATCAATGATACATTTTTGGAAATCATGTCTCATGACATATTTGCATCAAATTGATAGTTAACCTCAAGACAATAGACAAAGAAAAATCATTCTCTTTCCTTGCCACTCTGGTTCAGTACATCATCGAGCATACTATAGAGAGATGATATCAAAAAATTAAACAACCATTGTTCAGAATATAATACTTCTATTCCAAACATTATTCATATTTTAGATCATCCAGATATGTGTCATGATATGAATTTGTTGAAAATTGTCGTAATATAGATCAATGATTGGATAACTACTCATTGGATTTGATTCTTTGTTTGCATGATTTGAGTCTATGTCATTGTCTAGTTGTTTCGGTAAAACCTGAAAGTTGGTTGCCCCTAGTATGTTTGCCCCCAGTATTGACACAACTTGTTGAAATGGATATGTACAATGATCAAGCCATGGTAAGACGTTATCGGTCTAGGAAAAATGATGATAGTATGATGCTGGTATGGCTCGAAGATGGTGGAAAGATGCATGAAAATGAAGGTTGAGAAGCAAAGTGCAGAACATGAACTAATAGATGGAGAGCTACAAATAGTGTCTGTTTGCCAGATTTTCACTATTTGTCTTTATTGCATATTTCTGATTTTTTTAAATTTTTTTTTGTATTTTTCTTGTCAATAGACTGCCTGTTGTCAAGTTTTCACCCTATGACAATTTTTTTATTTTAGGACGTTTGCTATTGTTTTTGTATTTGTTCAATACTTTTTCTGCTATTTTTGTGTTTCTTCAGGATTTTTTCTACTGTTTTTTTGTTTCTTCAGGACTTTTTCTGCTATTTTTGTGTTTCTTTAGGACTTTTTCTGCCGTTTTTGTGTTTCTTCAGGACTTTTTCTGTTGTTTTGTGATTTCTTTAGGACTTTTTCTGCTATTTTTGTGTTTCTTCAGGACTTTTTCTATTGTTTTTGTGTTTCTTTAGGACTTTTTATGGATGAGAATAACTGCTTTAGACATAATACTTTTTCAGGTGCATGTTGTTGATGGGTTCATCGAATAGGTCCCCTTTTGGTGTTGATAGTTTATATGCTCCTGAACCGTATATGACGATGACCATGTACGAACCCAACCAATTTGGTTCAAATTTTCCTTTGTTCTCTTTATCTTGCAGATTCTATGGGTTTTCCTTTAGAACAAGATCACCGACTTGAAAGGTACGTGGCTTGAATATGTGATTGTAGCTACGAGAAATCATTTGTTGATATGCTTTCAAATGGTCAGCTGCTCGTTGTCTCTTCTCATCGAGGAGTTCCAGTTCTTGCAGTCAGGAAAATCTGTACTCCTCATCCATTATGAGACCCTTCAATGATACCCTTAGTGATGGGATCTCAACTTCTAGTGGAAAAATGGCTTCTGATCCATAGACAAGAGCATACAGTGTTGCTCTTGTTAGCGTTTTGATGCTAGTTCTATAGGCCCATAATGTGGGATTGATTTGAACATGCTAATCTTTCCCTGCATCATTCACAGTATTTTTCAAGATTTTTAGTATTGTTTTGTTTGAGGCCTCTGCTTTGCCATTCCCTTGTGGATAATAAGGTGTTGAATATCTGTGTTGGATATGGAATCTTTCACAAAGTTCATCGACATCATAATTCTTGAATGGTCGTCCATTATCTATGATAATGGAGTTGGGAATGCCATACTGACAAATGAGATAGTTGAGTATGAACGATGATATTTGTTTACTGGTAACCTTAGTGAGAGGTACTGCCTCAATCCACTTGGTAAAGTACTATGTTGTTGTGATGATGAACTTGTGTCCATTCGATGACGAAGGATGAATTTTTCCAACTAGATCTAACCCCCATTGATAGAATGGCCAGGTTGGCGTAAACGGTTGTAGTTCCTGTGCAGGAGCATGAATGAGATTCCCATGAATCTGACATTTGGAGCACTTTTTCATGAAAGTGAATGATTCCCTTTCCATAGTCGGCCAGTAGTAACCCATTCTAATCAATTTCTTGGATAAGGTCAGTCCACTTGAATGTGTACCACAAATGCCACCATGAACTTCTTGTAAAGCTTTGTCAGATGCATCACGTTCAAGACATTGAAGTAAAGTACCATCAAGACCACGGCGATAGAGAGCATCAACGATAAGGGTATAGCGAGAGGATTGGCAGATAAAGTTATGCTTTTGGTTACAGGATAAGTCAATTGGTAATATGTCATATTTTAGGTAGGCATAAATCTTTCCATACCAAGGTGAATTAGATTGTACTAAGTGGCAAATGATTTGGCTTTCAGGTGTGTCATAGGAAGGTACAAATGATTGTTCCACCAGAAATTCATAGCGAGCTTGAGTTTCTGGGAGTTGTAGCAATGATGCGATCATGGCCATGGCCTCAGCTACTTTGTTATCAAGTCTTGGAATCTGTATGAACTTGATATCTATGAAGTACTTCTTGAAATTGTCAACCATCTTCTTATATGACAATAGTTTGTCATCTTTGGTATGATAATAATTATTGATTTGATTAATGACTAACTGTGAGTCACCATAAACTTGTAGTTCTGTGATCCTCCATTCCAATGCTATTTTTAGTCCAATAATTAAAGCTTCATATTCAGCTATGTTATTAGTGCATGGAAACATTAGCCGATATGATCGAGGAATGTTGTTTCCTTGGGGGGTGACAAAGAGTATGCCTGCCCCCGATCTGTGTTGAGTGAAAGATCCATCAAAGTATAAAGTACAAGGTTGTGTTGATTTTGCAGTGAAGACATCAGCATCTGGAAAGTCAATGTGCAAGGGATGCTCTGTTTGTAGTAGTGCTTCAGCTAGTTGATCAGCGATAACTTGTCTTTTGATTGCTTTGCGATCAACATAATGGATGTCAAACTCGCTTAAGATCATAACCTATTTTGCTAGCCATCTTATCAATGTAGCTTTGCTTAACAAATACTTGAGTGGATCAATCTTTGCAATAAGATTGATTGTATGAGTTAACATGTAGTGTCAAAACTTCTGTGATGCAAGACTACTGCAAGGCAAGCCTTTTCGATGAAAGTGTAGTTGAGTTCATGACTTGTAAGTGTTCAGATTATGTAATAAATTACATGTTCTTTTCCTGTGGATTCCTCTTGTGCTAATAATGCCCATAAAGATGTCTCTATTGCAATAATATATAAGATTAGAGGTTTGTCTGGATTTGGTGGTACTAGAACTGGTGGGTTCATCAGGTACTACTTAATCTGTTGAAAAGAAAATTCACACTTGTCGTCCCATTTGAAAGGAACATTCTTATGCAATAGATGTGTGAAAGGTAGGCTTTTATCTGCTAGTTGTGCAATGAATCTTCGTATAGATTGAAGACGTCCTTGTAATGACCTCAATTGATTGATATTCTTTGGTGGAGGAATTTCCATGATTGCTTGCACCTTGGCAAGATCTACTTCAATTCCTTTTGTTGATACTATGTATCCCAAAAGCTTTCCAGATGTGACTCCAAAAACACATTTCTTGGGGTTGAGGCGAACTTTGAACTTTTCCAACCTCGCAAAGATTTTGGATAATACTTCAAGATGTCCTCTTGGGTATGATTTTTCCAATATGTCATCTACATAATCTTCCATGAATGTGTGCATCATGTCATGAAAAATTGTAGTCATAGCTCTTTGGTAAGTAGCCCCAATGTTCTTTAGACCGAAAGGCATGACATTCCAACAGTAAGTCCCCCAGGGACATGTGAAAGCTATTTTGTCCTTGTCTTTAGGTGCACTCTTGATTTGGTTATAACAAGAAAAACCATCCATTAGTGAATACATGGAATGTCCAGCTGTCAGATCTACTATAGTATCAATGTTTGGAAGAGGGAAGTCATCCTTAGGACATGCCTTATTAAGATCTCTAAAATCTGTGCACACTCTGACACTTTTGTCGGGCTTGGACACTAGAACGATGTTGGAGATCCATTCTGCATAGTTGATTGATCTTATAAATCCCACATCAAGGAGTTTTCTAAGTTCTTCTTTAACCAGTAGTGCAACATGAGGATGCATCTTTCCGAGTTTTTGTTTCACCAGTTTAACTCCTGGTTTGATGGACAAGTGATGCATTATAAGATCAGGATCAAGACCTGGCATGTCTCTGTAAGACCAAGCAAAGTTGACTTGATTTGTTCTGAGAAATTCCATGAACTTTGGCACTTCTTTATCCATCATTGATGTAGCTAATTGTAGAATCTTTGGTTTTTTTGAAGTTTCAAGATTAACTGCTTTTGTAGGCTCAATAAAGATAGGCGATTGCTCATGATAATGCTCTGAGAGAGTGTCAAATATCCCTTCATCAGGTGGCTTAAAAATGTTTTCACCATTCGATACGCTCTTTGTTTTATCTTTTGTTTAATCTAATACTGCCAGATTCTGGTTTTCACCATTAGATCTTTCTTTTTTATTTTTATTTTTGCAGCTAGGAGATTTGACACTCTCTTGATTAAAGAATTTGTGCTGAAAATCGCTAGCGAAACAATCATTTGCATTATCTGTGGAAAGAAAGTTCACGATAGATTCATCGCTTGGGAGCATACGTAGATCGATAGGTTCAGATGAATCCCAGTCAATGAGATTGGGATGGATCAGTGGTAGCGGGTCATTGGGTTGCATGAGATCGGCTATGGTTAAGGTCATAACGGAGTTGTCTGTAGGATCTGAGGTATGAGGCAAATCAATGATGGTATTGTTATCACGATAATCTTGTTTGATTAAATCTGACTTGGTATCACTAGAATCATAGTCACCTTGTAGTCCGAATTCTTGTGATTGGGACCCTGACCCTTCTCCTACGATTAGATTTGGGGTGTACTTGTGTACCACACCACTTCAAAGAGGGGCAAAATGTATATGCATAAAATTGGTCATGTCTGATTAATCCTGGCATTTAATTAAATACTTATTATTTAATTAATTTCTCTAAAGTCCTCTACATATGATTAAATTTAATTAATTTAGTCATATTGTTCATTCAATTTATTGTGCTATCATGATTAAATAAATCAATTTTTATTTAATTATTGCACATTCATATGTTCACTTGATTAATTAAATAAATACACTTCATTTATTTTAATTAATTATCACTTTTTGAATTTAATTAAGTCTTTTTGATATAATTAAATTTAAATATTTCTTTTCAAATCTTTCTTCTAATTAATTAAATATTTTATTTAATTAATTTCATTTACATATCATTTCTTACAAAGTCTAATTAAATATCTTCCATATATTTTCAAAATCATAATTAAATATTTTATTTAATTATGAAATCTTCCATTATTCTTCAAATCTAGGGTAAATATTCCATTTTAAGAAAAATCTCCGTGTCACCCATAAATGAATAATTGAATTTAATAATTCATTATTTATCTTCTTCGAAATCTTTCCATAATCTCACAAAAAGATGATTTTTACAATTCATCTTTATCATCTCATCTTATCTCTTTTTCAAAAAAGGAAACAAAAATTGTTTCATGTTTTCTTCTATTTTTCTCTCTAGTCTAATCTTCAACTGTTCGATTTTCCAAGAATTTTCATAGCCGTTGATCACCTCAACCAATTAGAATCATTCGAAAACTCTATAAATATCACTACCAATCCAAGCATTGAGGCTAATTAGAGATTACTTGCATTTTTAACATTATAGCATTTTAGCATCTTAGCATTATCTTTATCAGCTTTTAGTATTCATAGCATTATCATAATCTTTCATTTTATCAATCATGTTTTAGCATAGTATTGCATGCGTTCATATTAAATCTCGTTCTCTAGGAAGACTATTTGTTGAGCGTAGCCCAAGATCTGAGAGCCAGCTGGAACAAAAAAAACACTGGAGATAGAGGATGATAAGATGACATCGATAACAAAATACTGAGTTTGCATCTCTATTATTTTAATATTCTGCATTTAGGAATTCGTATTTTTGGCAAAAATTTCCGTTTTAGCGCATCCGAGGTTTTCTGCAGCGCATATAGGGTTTCTTTTGGTGCTTTTGCAGGTATTCCGGCACATCTAGGAATTGTTTCAGCGCATTTAGGGAACAAAATGATGCTGATAAGGAACAAAATGGCACATATACTTTGCTCTGTTTACTAAAAATTATGTAAAATTTTTACTGCATTTTATTCTAGTGCATTTAAGAGTTCTTTTAGCGCATTTAGGACTTTCTACAGTGCTTATAGGATATTTTTTAGCGCATTTATCTATTTTTGTGGTGCTTATAGGGAATCTTTTAGCGCATATAGGTTGTAATTAAACAGATTTATGATTCTGACGCCTTCTACAGATATAATCTTTTTTTGATTTAAAAAGAACCAATCTAGGATAGTCACATCTGGTTTTTAAAAAAGAAGCAACCCTAGGGTAGACATGGATTTAAAATGAAGCAATATAGGATAGTCATCACATAATGATTTTGCAGTTAAAATTGAACAACTTGTTTTTGTGAAGCAACATCTTCACTTAGATTAGATTGTTGTGATTTGGGTTTTTAAAAAGAACATTGTCTATTGTGTTTGTGGCAATAGGTCTATGCTCTCCCCTTAACTGGGTGACCAAAATACTAGACTTTCCTTTTACATTCGTGCAATTTCAATGCTTTATTACCTCCTTTAGAAGGCCTGCTCTTGTGGGAAAAAGTACTCACCCAAGAGGAATGACCTAAGTGGGAACAACTAAATCCAAGTTTTCCAACCCACTATAATCAAAAGTGAATTCAAGGAAAGTCCGCAATTCAATGGTAGTGTGCAAGATAACCATCTCCAAAGCCTTTGTTCTAAGGGTTGGGAGGTCTTATAGGAGAGTTTATTATTGCCGCACTGAACAAAAACCCTTACTACGAACCTAGTGTAGTATCTCACCGTGTCAGTTTTCGAACATCATAATAATCATAGTGCAAGGGGAGGGAAGAATTTTCCCCCAAGATACTCACCATATAACTGCCAAGGACCGTTTGCTCAGGGGATCCAATATCCACTTCCGTCACTCTGAGTACGTGCTTGGAAAAGATAAAAACAAGGGCACCCCTTCAGGGTTGACACGACTGTGTGAGTCGACACAGTTTTAAGATGTGGGCTGTTGATTATTATGATGACCTACTTGAGTACTAAGAGTGAGTCTATCTGAATTGTCTTCTATGTGTGAAACCTGTGAAAATAATTTTTGAAAAACATTTTTGAGCATACACTTGATGTTCAGTATAGGGCTTAAGAACAACTGTTTTCAGAGTGTTTGTTGTGTTTTCAATCACACTAATTCAAATACAAGATCATCCAAAATGAACATGCCAAATTTTAGCTAAAACTGCTCACAAACTGTTCAAAAAATTACATTGGAAATCTATTTTAGAACATATAGGGTATATTCTAGCGCATATGAGGTCTGTTCTAGCGCATTCACTAGTTAGTCCAGCGCTTTTAGAGTCTGTTTTAGTGCATACGATGGATATTCTAAAAACAATTTTTAGGTCACTGTCACAACATATTTTTTGTAGCGAATATAGGACACAAAGTAGCACATTTGAGACATATTGTAGCGCATTTGACTATTTCTCTGGTGCATATGCCTATTTTTCCAGCGCATACAGGTAACAGAGTAGCGTATTTGTCACTTTTCCTGAATCATTATTTTTAACAGATCTGAGTCTATAGCACCCTCGGTTTAGTAGCATATTGACATTTCTCTCATGCTTAGGGAGTGGAAATCTACCAAATTTGTGAAGAGGTCAATTGCAAATAGAATCAAGAAATCCAAGAAACCTCTAGGTTACATGAAAACCTTACAACGTAGGAAGTTTTTATACAAAAGTTGAAACATCTTGCTCCATTACCACAAATTTCTCCATAGGTACCAAGATTTTGTTAGGGGATTTACTGAAAAATACATTGTAGACCCTTTAGATTCGCGAGCTTATTTTCAGAGATGAGCCCTATCACAACACAATCACAATCAATGTCTTGAGTTCAATTATATAGCACAACCTTCTATGGAATATCCAACACATCCCAGTCAAATCCTTTAGTGAATTAGGCTATACTTATCATTCTTCAAAAACAAGGATCAAAATCTTAAAAAGTGCACCTTTCAAACAAATTTCTGATTATTTGATTCAACTTCCCCAACAGGATTCTGATATCCTTTATCATTGGAAGCCACAATCAAGAATTAGGAACATATTTTGATCATATCATAAGATTTTCATCTTATCAAATCAAAATATCATCATTTGTGCATTTATCAAATTGTGATCTAAGTCTAGAAGAACGTTTCAAAATCGTATGCCTATTTTTACAAGATCTCAATATAATAAGCTGAAAGAGGATATTCAACAAGAAGGTCATACCTGAAGAACTCAAGAAGAAGGTGACACTAGTAATACCCTTTATAGTGTGAGTCATAATCCCCTTTTTTAAAGATAACGTGGGTGAAAGAGAAAAAAATCCATTCTGTTTCAACAGGGATGGGAGAAAACCTCCTGTGGAGAGTGATGATGAACGAGATGAAGAACATCTTAGAGAGGTTGAGAAAGATCCCAAATTTCACAAAGCCTTAGAAAATATTTTGGAGCACAATAAAGAAAAATATTTCTTGTATCTAGTTGACAAAGGAGCTAAATTTCCCTATGATTTTGATATTGAGAACATAAAGAGTAATCCTGATGAAACACCCTTGTCTGATCTTAGTGCCTTGACTCAACAAGTTAAAGCACTACAAGGAAAAATTCAAGATCTACAAGGGGGAGCCACAACAAAGACATACGCTCTTGATGACATATGTCCTTATCCTTTTGACAGACACCTCAACATGATCCCCTTTCCCAAACATTGAGAAATCCCAAAGTTCGATCGTTACAATGGGAAATCAAATCCAATTGATCATATTAGGGACTTCCGAAATATGACTTTAGAGTTTTCTCATGAGGACAAATAATTCATGTGTTTTTTTCCTAGAAGTCTTGGAGGCCAATCTATGGAATGGCTATCAAAAATCACACCGCCCGTCAAGACATTTGAGGAATTGATTAATGAGTTCATATCACAATATTCCTACAACATACAACATCAAATAACCATGATTGATCTCTGCAAGGCTAAACAGAAACCTGGTGAACCATTCATTACATTTCTTCAGGGATGGAGAAGATATTTCACTAGATATCCACGCCATGTTCCTGAAAAGGAAAATATCATGACTTTCATAAACAACTTAGATCAAGAGATGAGCTATCATCTTAATCTTCATTGTCCTCCCTCTTTTCAAAAATTGATTGGAAATGGCATCACCATTGAAAGTGCCTTGGTTCAAAGAGGGATAATCAAACTTGATAAGGACAATCCTATCTCATCAAATCACCACAATGACAAATCTAAGTTTTGGACTCGTAACAAAAATGTGGTAAATGATGGTGTTGTAGATGAAAATCGTGTCTCGACTAAGCCGTTTGGTCTTAGTGCTCCAAGTGCTCCTCACAACAATAACTATAACAACGTCAACTCGGTCACAAATCAAGGAAACAATCCTCCTCCTCTGAGGAATAACATGAGTGAAAGTTTTACTCCCAACCAAGGGAATGCCAACAATCAAGGTTACCATGGAAACAATAACCACAAAAATGTCTTAGGAAGTACCTCAAACACAAATCCATAATGATATTCATTCTTCTCTAGCAGAAGAACTTTTACTCCAATAGATCAATCTCTGGAATCTTCCCTTAAAGAGTTGATGGCAAAGAACATTATCACCCTACCGCCTCAACAAAATTTTGAACCCAGTGTGAAGCCTCCATTGTGAAATGATGCATACTATTGTGAGTATCATCGGTGCAAGGGCCATCACATGAATAATTGTCAAGCCTTGAAAAATGTGATCCAAGATTTGATAGAAAATGACACCATCAAAGTAGGACACCAAAAATCAAATAAAGACCACCAAGCATTTTGCAACCCTTTGGCCAATTATCAAAATGGTGAGTCTTCTGGAAAAAGTGTGAATCATATCAATGATCATATAATCAATCATATCTACGCTGATGATGAACGGGTCGACATTATTAAAGTTAAAGAAAATATGGAATATAGAGAGGTGAATGCAACAACAAGAGCACAAGATAAAGTTGTCTTAAAGGGAGCTTCTTCAAAAACTAATGTGCCCCTACCTCAACATCAATATGATTTAGTCAATCAACTTGGGAAAACTCCTGCTCAGATTTCTATTTTGGAACTCCTAAAGATTTCCCCAGCACACAAGGAAATTATAGAAAAGGCCCTCGTTGAAACAACTGTATCCACTGATCTGGATGTAAACCAATTTCAAGCCATCATAGGACACTTGTCCTCACCCACATGCATTTCATTCTCTGAAAAAGATGATGTTTCCATGACACATCCTCATAATTCATCATTATACTTAGAAGTCATGGTCCATAAGTTTCGTGTTAGACATGTTCTAATAGATGGAGGTGCTGGTTTGAACATATGTACTATGAAGTTAGTTTGGGCTTTAGAATTTTCTGAGGACTCCATTGATCCCAGAAGAAAGATTACTATCAAATCCTACAATGATGAGGAAAGAGCGCCCAAGGCTTTAATCATGCTACTAGTCAGAGTGGGGCCTGTTATCAAGAATACTTTCTGTCAAGTGTTAGATCGTGATCTTGCATACAACATCTTATTAGGTCATCCTTGGATCCATGAGATGCAAGTTGTCCCGTCCACATATCATCAATGTCTTAAGTTTCCTTATGATAGACAAGAGATCACAATACCTGCTGACAATTCAAACAGTCAAACTTGTGCCAACATCAAAGCTAGTCAAGATACTTTGGTTCCTAACAATCGAGAAGCTCCTGCTCATACTTCTCTCAAAGTTGATACGCAAATCAGTCAGTTAACCAAAAGCTTCGAAAAGAAACTATGATTCAAGGACAATGGAGTAGGGGAGTACTCTCTCTGCCTTGTGAATCTACCTATATCACCCCGGTCACATGGACAACCCTTTATTGCACAACAAAAAATATCCGTAGCATCCATGTCAACGCAACTACCAACAGAGCCAAATACAAAGTTTAATGGACAATTTATCAAAGAACAATTACCTATGGAAGATTCTGAAGATAGAGAAGTTTTAAGTTGGCTCTATAAAGATGAAGATGAAACAGTTCTTAATATCAAATTACCAACTGATCAATATGGTAAAGGGTATTCAATCATGCAAAAGATGGGCTATGATGGTAATGGTCCCATCAAAATGAGAAAAGGAGTAGTTGAGCCTATTCACCTTCCAGGACTCGCTGCGAAGGATAAAACAGGACTAGGCTATGCTACTAACTCAAAATAAAGATCACCTAAACAGTTGCATGATACTATCCTCACATTGCAAGAAAGGTCTGATACAAGAGAAGTCTATGTGACAACAATTCAGAATTTTGTGGATAATAACTCTGACACAGATTCTGGTGAATATGAATGGGACACCATCTAAAATGATGAGTTTTGGAGGGACAAAAAGGCTGATGTGGTACACAAGTACACCCCAAATCTAATCATAGGAGAAGGGTCAGGGTCCCAACCACAGGAATTCAGACTACAAGGTGACTATGATTCTAGTGATACTAAGTTAGATTTAATCGAACAAGATTATCGTGATAACAATACCATCATTGATTTGCCTCATACCTTGGATCCTATAGACAACTTCGTTATAACCTTAACCATAGCCGATCTCATGCAACCCAATGACCCGCTACCACTGATCAATCCCAATCTCATTGACTGGGATTCATCCGGACCTATCAATCTGCCTATGTTGCCAAGCGACGAATATATCATGAACTTTCTTTCCATAGATAATTCAAATGATTGTTTCGCTAGCAATTTTTTGCACAGAGTCTTTAATTAGGAGAGTGTCAAATCTCCTAGCTGTAAAAAAAAAAAAAATCTAATGGTGAAAACCAGAATCTGGCAGTATTAGATCAAACAAAAGATAAAAGAAAGAGCATATCATATGGTGAAAACCTTTTTAAGGCACCTGATGATGGGATATTTGACACTCTCCCAGAGCATTATCATGAGCGATCGCTTATCTTGATTGAGCCTACAAAAGTAGTTAATCTTGAAACTTCAGAAAAACCAAAGATTCTACAGTTAGCTACATCAATGACAGATAAAGAAGTGCCAAAGTTCATGGAATTTCTCAGAACAAATCAAGTCAACTTTGCTTGGTCTTACGCAGACATGCTAGGTCTTGATCCTGATCTTATAATGCATCACTTGTCCATCAAACCAGGAGTTAAACCGGTGAAACAAAAACTCAGAAAGATGCATCCTCATGTTGCACTACTGGTTAAAGAAGAACTCAGAAAACTCCTTGATGTGGGATTTATAAGATCAATCGACTATGCAGAATGGATCTCCAACATTGTTCTAGTGTCCAAGCCCGAAAAAAGTGTTAGAGTGTGTACAAATTTTAGAGATGTTAATAAGGAATGTCCTAAGGATGACTTCCCTCTTCCAAACATTGATAGTATAGTAGATCTAACAGCTGGACATTCCATGTATTCACTAATAGATGGTTTTTCTTGTTATAACCAAATCAAGAGTGCACCTGAAGACCAGGACAAAACAACTTTCACATGTCCCTGGGGGACTTACTGTTGGAATGTCATGCCTTTTGGTCTAAAGAACGTCGGGGCTACTTACCAAAGAGCTATGACTTCAATTTTTCATGACATGATGCACAAATTCATGGAAGATTATGTAGATGACATATTGGAAAAATCATACACAAGAGATGGACATCTTGAAGTATTATCCAAAATATTTGCGAGGCTCAAAAAGTTCAAAGTTTGCCTCAACCCCAAGAAATGTGTTTTTGGAGTCACATCTGGGAAGCTTTTGGGATACATAGTATCAACAAAAGGAATTGAAGTAGATCCTGCCAAGGTGCAAGCAATCATGGAAATTCCTCCACCAAAGAATATCAGTCAATTGAGGTCATTACAAGGATGACTTCAATCTATACGAAGATTCATTGCACAACTAGCAGATAAAAGCCTACCTTTCACACATCTATTGCATAGGAATGTTCCTTTCAAATGGGACGACAAGTGTGAATTGGCCTTTCAATAGATCAAACAATACTTGATGAACCCACCAATTCTAGTACCACCAAATCTAGACAAACCTCTAATCTTATATATTTCCACAACAAAGACATCTTTAGGGGCATTATTAGCACAAGAGGACTCCACAAGAAAAGAACGTGCAATTTATTACATAAGTCAAACACTTACAAGTCATGAACTCAACTACACTTTTATTGAAAAGGCTTGCCTCATAGTAGTCTTTGCATCACAGAAGTTTCAACACTACATGTTAACTCATACAATCAATCTTATTGTAAAGATTGATCTAGTCAAGTATTTGTTAAGCAAGGCTACATTGATAGGAAAACTATCAAAACGGGTTATGATCTTAAGCGAGTTTGACATCCATTATGTTGATCACAAAGCAATCAAAGGACAAGTTATCACTGATCAACTAGCTGAAGCACCACTACAAGCAGAGCATCCCTTGTACATTGACTTTCCAGATGCTGATGTCTTCACTGTAGAATCAACACAACCTTGGAATTTATAATTTGATGGATCTTTCACTCAACACAGATCGAGGGTAGGCATACTCTTTGTCACCCCTCAAGGAAACACCATTCCTCGATGATATCAGCTAATGTTTCCATGCACTAATAACATAGCAAACTATGAAGCTTTAATTACTGGACTAAAAATAGAATTGGAATGGAGGATCACAAAACTACAAGTTTATGGTGACTCATAGTTAGTCATTAATTAAATTAATGATGATTATCAGACCAAAGATGACAAACTATTGTCATATAAGAAGATGGTTTACGATTTCAAGAAGTACTTCATAGATATCAAGTTCATACAGATTCCAAGACTTGATAACAAAGCAGCTGACGCCATGGCCATGATCACATCATTGCTACAACTCCCAGAAACTCAGGCTCGCTATGAATTTTTGGTGGAACAATCATTTGTACCTACCAATGACACACCCAAAAGCCAAATCATTTGCCACTTAGTAGGATCTTATTCACCTTGGTATGGCAAGATTTATGCCTACCTAAAAGATGACATATTACCAATTGACTTATCCCATAACCAAAAGCGTAACTTTATCTGCCAATCCTCTCGCTATACCCTTATCACTGACACTCTCTATCACTACGGTCTTGATGGTACTTTACTTTGATGTCTTGAACATGATGAATTTGAGAAAGCTTTACAAGAAGTTCATGGTGGCATTTGTGGTACACATTCAAGTGGACTGACCTTATCCAATAAATTTATTAGAATGGGTTACTACTAGCCGACTATGGAAAGGGAATCATTCACTTTCATGAAAAAGTTCTCCAAATGTCAGATTCATGGGAATCTCATTCATGCTCCTGCACAGGAACTACATCTGTTTATGCCAACCTGGCCATTTTCTCAATGGGGGTTAGATCTAGTTGGAAAAATTCATCCTTCATCATCGAATTTACACAAGTTCATCATCACAGCAACATAGTACTTTACCAAGTGGATTGAGGCAGTACCTCTCACTAAGGTTACCGACAAACAAATATCATCGTTCATACTTAACTATCTCATTTATCGGTATGGCATTCCCAACTCCATTATCATAGATAATGGACGATGATTCAAGAATTAGGATGTCGATGAACTTTGTGAAAGATTCCATATCCAACACAGATATTCAACACCTTATTATTCAAAAGGGAATGGACAAGCAGAGGCCTCAAAGAAAACAATACTGAAAATCTTGAAAAAGACCGTGAATGATGTAGGGAAAGATTGGCACGTTTAACTCAATCCCGCATTGTGGGCCTACAGAACTAGCATCAGAATGCCAATAGGAGCAACACTGTATGCTCTTGTCTATGGAGCAAAAACCATTTTTCCACTAGAAGTTGAGATCCCATCACTAAGGGTATCATTGAAGGGTCTCATAACATATGAGGAGTACAAAGTTTCCCGAATGCAAGAGCTGGAACTCCTCGATGAGAAGAGACAATGAGCAGCTGACCATTTGAAAGCATATCAATAGATGATGTCTCATAGCTACAATCACAGAGTCAAGGCACACACCTTGCAAGTCGGTGATCTTGTTCTGAAGGAAAACCCACAGAATTAGCAAGATACAGAGAAGAAAGGAAAATTTGAACCAAATTGGCTGGGTCCGTACGTGGTCATCGCCGTATACGGTTCAAGAGCATATAAACTATCAACACTAGAAGGGGACCTATTCAATGAACCCATCAACAACATGCTCCTGAAAAAGTATTGTCTGAAGCAATTATTCTCATCCATAAAAAGTCCTGAAGAAACACAAAAACAATAGAAAAAGTCCCAAAGAAACACAAAAATAGCAGAAAAAGTCCTGAAGAAACACAAAAACAACAGAAAAAGTCCTAAAGAAACACAAAAATAGTAGAAAAAGTCCTAAAGAAACACAAAAACAGCAGAAAAACTCCTGAAGAAATCACAAAAACAGCAGAAAAAGTCATGAAGAAACACAAAACAACATAAAAAGTCCTTAAGAAATCATAAAAAATAGTAGAAAAAGTCTTGAAGAAACACAAAAACAACAAAAAAAGTCTTGAAGAAACACAAAAACAGTAGAAAAAGTCTTGAAGAAAAACAAAAACAGCAGAAAAAGTCCTGAAGAAACAAAAATACAGTAGAAAAATTCATGAAGAAACACAAAAACAATGGAAAAAGTCTTGAAGAAATACAAAACATCATAAAACGTCCTGAAAAAAATAAAAAATAAAAAATAAAAAATAAAAAAATTGTCATAGGGTGAAAACCTGACAACAGGTTTTCTATTGACAAGAAAAATACAAAAAAAAAAAAAAATCAGAAAAATGCAATAAATACAAATAGTGAAAATCTTGCAAACATACGCTATTTGTAGCTCTCCATCTATTAGTTCATGTTCTGCACTTAGCTTCTCAACCTTCATTTTCATGCATCTTTCCATCATCTTAGGGCCATACCAACATCATACTGTCATCATTTTTCCTAGAGCAATAACTTCTTACCATGGCTTGATCATTGTACATATCCATTTTAGCAAGTTGTGTCAATACTGGGGGCAAACATACTAGGGGCAACCAACTTTCAGGTTTTACCGAAACAACTAGACAATGACATAGATTCAAATCATGCAAACAAACAATCAAATCCTATAAGCAGTTATCCAATCATTGATCCATATTACGACAGTTTTCAGCAAATTCATATCATGACACATATTTGGATGATCTAAAATTTGAATAATGTTTGGAATAGAAGTATTATATTTTGAACAATGGTTGTTTAATTTTTTGATATCATCTCTCTGGAGCACACTTGATGATGTACTGAACCAAAGTGGCAAGGAAAGAGAATGATTTTTCTTTGTCTGTTTTTGTGAGGTTAACTATCAATTTGATGCAAATATGTCGCGAGACATGATTTCCAAAAATGTATCATTGATGACAGTTCCACATTTGCATCAGAAAGTGGTTAGTCTTTGTCTGTTTATGCAAGCAATGCTCAGGTCATCTCGGTTTAATTATACCTCGATGCTTGCATTCACTTGCTATATCAAAAACCATGGAAGTTGTACTCAGGTCATCACTGGTGCTAATTTCCCCTCTAATGCTTGTACATACTTCAAACATTTTAAAAATGTTCTATGATGATTCAAGCAGGCTAACAAAAGGCTCAACAAATGACTGGTTTCATTTAGTGGCATTTCATTTAGTTACATTTCAGTTAGTGGCATTTCATTTAGATCAATAAACATATCTGCATATTGGATTCACATCAGAGTTTTGAAAGGTTGAACAAAAACATTAACGACTGTCATGTCTTGTTGGAATATTTGTGGACATTCGGACATTTGTTTCATCCATTATTATCATTTCATCTAGGTCCTATACATATCATTACAATATCCTTTCATTACAATATCATTTCATTACAAAATCATTTCATTACATTATCATAACAATATCATTTCATTACAATATCATTTCATTGCATTAACATTTCATTTCATATCATTTCATTACAATATCATTTCATTTACACTATCATTTCATTACATTATCATTTCATTGCATTAAAATTTCATTACATCTCGCTACATTATCATTTTATCATTTCATATCATTTTATCATCTCATATCATTTCATTTCATCATTTCATATCATTACATTTCATTTCATTTTCTCATATCATTTTGTTTCAATTCATCACATTTCATCATCACATCTCATTACATTTTATATCATATCATTATTTAATCATTTTCATATTCATCATATCATTTTATCATCATTATCATTTTCATATAATTATCATTTATCATTTATCATCTCATCATATCATATCATTTTATCATCTCATCTCATTTCATAGTTTATTTTATTTTACCATTACATTTCCTTACATTTCATCATCTCATATCATTTCATATCATTACATTTCATTTGATTTTATCATCCCATCTCATTTCATTTCATTTTATCATCTCATCATTATTTTTCATATTCATTACATTTCATATCATTTACTATCATCTTATCATATATTTCATCATTATTAATCCTTTCATATCATTTATCATTCACATCTTTAATCATTTCTCATTTTCAATATCATTTTATTACAATATTTGATTCATATCACATATCACTTCATATCGTTTCCTAATTCATATCATCCTACAAATTCATGATGCATTTCATACACACAACATCACATTATCATCATTTATGGCATTTGGAAAATCCAAACACAATAATTTCATACAAACATTACATTTCCACATCATTACCAAAACATACATTCATATCATATATCATATCATTTCAACATGTGGCATTTTTGTCATCCTCATCCACCTGCATGATATCATTAGTACACATCATATTTTATCATCATCATATCAAATCATCCTGCAAATCATGTTAGTCAATAAATCATCAAAAATACATATCAAAATCCATATCACATAATGCGGAAATAAATGCATTACCATATCAAATCATCATATCAAAAAAATGCAACACATCATCAAAACTCATCGCCGCTACATATCATCGCTCATCAAACTACATACAAATGTCCAAAAGTCTAATGAATCTGAGAAGTCTACACAAGATATATGAGATATGATCAAAATCAATAGACATGCTCCAAGAATATGAGGCACATCAATAATCCTGCAATCATCAATCAAGGATGGCTGCTAGAGTCTCCTGATGGAGCTGGTCTCGAGGATGGTGGCCTGCCAATAGTCCCTGCATCAGGATCTTGTCGAGGCCCTGTGACCCCTCTGCTCTGTGTCACTATCCGTGATCTGCTCCTAGTCCTACTATGGGACCGTGGGAAAGGCTCTCTGCACTCAGGAGGACACAACTCCTCATATTAGACTCGATAGTACTTGGCCTCCCTGGCCATCTCAAATCCCTCTACAATAGCCTCTCGCAGGGATGCACTCTCCATAGTTCCCATGAGTCTCTGTGCCACACCCTCTACCTCTAGTGCTCGCTGCCTAAATGAGTCTCTCTCGGCAATGAACTAGGCTACCTGTGGGTCTGGGGCAGGAGGAGCTACCTGTGCCTGTGCATGTACCTGTGCCTACACTTGTGTCTGTGACAAGTGTGTCTAGAGTTGTGCTACCAAACCCTGAGCCTGAGCCAACTGGCTCTGTAATTACACCTGATGCCCCTGTAGTGTCTAAACCTAGGCCTATAGCATGTCTATTTGTCCCTGCTGTGATGTGGAGACGACCCTAATCACTATCCTTTATCTGATACTAGTCCTAGGCCTCCGCATGACCTAAACACAACCCAAAAAGTCTGGCCTCGGTCTCACTAGCCTCTGCTCTCCACCTCTACCCTCTCTGTCATCATCCCAATCACTATCATCTGAGCTCTCCTCGTCGCCACTCTCCTCCTCTCCCCCAACAGCTACCTACTCACCACCTGCCACATCCTTCTATCTCCCAACTCCTGGCTGAGGTGCCACCAAAATGGGTGCCGACCATCTGGATAAGTAAACTGTAGAAACAAATGTGTGTGATAGTACACTAAATACTCCTCTAACATGCCGACATTCACAATATCAAGTATCAGATCCCATACCTCAAGCTACAGTGCCATATACTCAGTATATGCAACCTGGTAAGCAATGCAAGGACCCCATCCAGGCTCATCCTTGCACTGTCTGTAGTGTACAACTCCCTGAGGCATACCCTATGTGAAACCAAACTGCCTCTGTACTCGCAAAGACAAAAATATCTCTATGATAATAGGTGTTCGCCCTATCAGAAACCTGGGTATACCTACATACAACATCTCCAAGGGATCTATGTCCCATACATCACAATCAGTAATGACCTCCATATCACTGCATCCATGTCATCCAAGGTCCGTCTCCAATACTCCACCTTGCCTAGCTTGGGCTGGACAAGTGCAAACGAATATGCATACATATATGGCCTACCTGGTGGCCTAGCCGTTAGACAAAGCGGTCTGGTAACAACAATATGCTCCTATGCCTAGATCTAGAGCAATGTGACACCACACGGTAAACTCGATGAGCCGTTGTATACTACCTGGTGTAGGTCATGACACAAGTGTGCCAACATGCAACTCCCCCAAGCATATCTCCTTGGCTGACCCATCATCTGCTTGATGATCCCACCCCATCCAATTGATAACCCCTTTGATTGGCGATCCAGAAAAAGGAAGCCTCCAATCAAAGTGCCCAACACTACAGGTAACACCGGGTATCCTCTAAAGTCTACCCATGGCACCCAGTATCCTGCTATATGAGCATCTCTGAACAATCTCCTGAGCGCATCTGTCCCACCCACCTCCTTGTGATCATAGACCACAAGGGCACCTACTACTAGGATCCCCAAAATCTTGTATACATCCTCTGGGGTCACTGTCAGCTCACCAGTCGGCAAATGAAAGGTATTATGCTCATAATGCCACCTCTTTCCTAATGCAGTCAACAAGCCCTTGTTGGCCTGAAAAGGAGGCATCGACAATAACGATCCCAACCCACAACTCCTTATAAGCTACACATCTACAGGTGTCAAATCTTGAATCTTATCCCACCCTACAAGATGGTGCTCTCTAATCTGGAGGTTTTTTAAAACCTCCTATTTTTAATCATCACAAAAGAAATCTATTAGACTCATATCAATCAGAGTCATACCTATCTATTAGACTCATATCAATTGACCCATATTAATCAATGACCCATATCAGTGAACCATATCAAATGCTCTATCTAGGTGACTCATATTAAGACATCAATAGAAAATCTATCTATCTACACATCGACTCAATCTATTCTATCATCATTTACTATTTGTTTTCTTTTTCAGGAAATAAAATTTATCACACAATCAAATCATCATCCTATTTGTATTTCAATCGCGAATGCAAATATGTTTCAATCAAATCAATCTACTATTTGTTTTCTATCGCAGAAAGCAAATTTATCAAAAATTCATATCAATCATCTACTCTTTGTTTTTCATTTTTGGGAAGCAAAGTTATCAGCTGTCTACTCTTTGTTTTCTATTTTGGGATGCAAATTTATCAATTTATCAACATGATGACATGACAATTTCATTATCTATTGACCAAGGAAGCACTAATTCATCACCATTTTCATCATCAAGCATTCTATCTATTTTCCTAAAAGCGCTAAAACCCTAAATGCGCTACAGTTTCCCCCATATGCGCTAAAACCCCATATGCGCAGTTCAATGCCCTGAATGCGCTACATCATTTCCTAAAAGCGCTATTTCCCCAAAAGCGCTACTTCACATCTCAAAAGTGTTATTTCACCCTCTAGATGCGCTAAAACCCTGTAAGCACTAATCCGCTACCTAAATGCGCTAATGTACCCAATTCAACCCTAGCCTCCTAGATGCGCTACTTCATTCATTGAATGCGCTAAACTGCAAAAATCTAAAAGTGCTATTTTATGACCTATATGCGCTAACAAAAACCCCGAATGCATTATTCTATTTCTTAAAAGCACTAAAATGACCCATTCAAACCTAAAACCGCATTATAATCATTCCAAAATCAACTAAAACTAAAAAATTTCAATACACAATGGTTTAAATTGACTCATCGGTGGGCCATACATGGTTGGTCGCTGATATCGGCAGGACCACTTGAATCTATGTCGATGAGTAGGGATCTCCATCACGCCACGTCGCTATCAAAGCAAAAGGTTCCTCCAAAGTCAAAAAGTGCAAATGACTTTTCTTTTTTCCTTTTTACCTTTTAAGGGTTAAACCAAGTGGGTTTTTGGTGGCATTTTTTTTAATGGGTCATTTTCTTTTCATCATTTATCGGGAGCTAAATCACTCCGTCCCTTTCATCACCAACTTTTTCTCACCATCAGTAATTTACCTCCTGAGGGTGCAACATCAATATCAGAAACATATCAGAGTTAGATCAGGGGCATATTAGTTAAATTTTTCAATCAGGGGCAAAATCAAATGCGGCAAAAATTTCAAAAAGCATGAATATTTTCTTTGAAGCAATGCGTTTCACACATCACTTGAAAGAGGGGAAAAATGTATATGCATAAAATTGGTCATGTCTGATTAATCCTGGCATTTAATTAAATATTTATTATTTAATTAATTTCTCTAAAGTCCTCTACATATGATTAAATTTAATTAATTTAATTATATTGTTCATTCAATTTATTTTGCTGTCATGATTAAATAAATCAATTTTTAATTAATTATTGCACATTCATATGTCTACTTGATTAATTAAATAAATACACTTCATTTATTTTAATTAATTATCACTTTTTAAAATTAATTAAGTCTTTTTTATTTAATTAAATTTAAATATTTCTTTTCAAATCTTTCTTCTAATTAATTAAATATTTTATTTAATTAATTTAATTTACATGTCATTTCTTAAAAAGTTTAATTAAATATCTTCCATATCTTTTCAAAATCATAATTAAATATTTTATTTAATTATGAAATCTTCCATTATTCTTCAAATCTGGGGTAAATATTATATTTTATGAAAAATATCTGTGTCACCCATAAATGAATAATTGAATTTAATAATTCATTATTTATCTTCTTCGAAATCTTTACATAATCTCACAAAAAGATGATTTTTACAATTCATCTTTATCATCTCATCTTATCTCTTTTTCAAAAAAAGAAACAAAGCTTGTTTTCTATTTTCTTCTATTTTTCTCTCCAGTCTTATCCATCTTCAATCGTTCGATCTGCCTGGAATTTTCATAGCTGTTGATCACCTCAGCCAATCATAATCATTCAAAAACTCTATAAATATCACTGCCAATCCAAATATTGAGGCTAATTAGAGATTACTTGCATTTTTAGCATTATAGCATTTTAACATCTTAGCATTATCTTTATCAGCTTTTAGTATTCATAGCATTATCGTAATCTTTCATTTTATCAATCATGTTTTAGCATAGTATTGCATGCATTCATATTAAATCTTGTTCTCTAGGAAGACTATTTGTTGAGCGTAGCCCAAGATTTGAGAGCCAACTAGAACCAACGAAAACATTGGAGATAGAGGATGATAGGATGACATGGATAACAGAATACTGAGTTTGCATCTCTATTATTTTAATATTCTACTTTTGATATAATGTCTTATCGGTATGTTTGATTTATTTGTTTTAATATGCATTTATCACACTCTAAAATTGACCACACATTTCTTGGAGCACTAAGAAAAAATGACTTAGTCGAGACATGATTTGCATCTACAACACCATCATTTACCACGTTTTTGTTATGAGTCCAAAACTTAGATTTGTCATTGTGGTGATTTGATGAGCTAGGATTGTCCTTATACAGTTTGATTATCCCTCTCTAAACCAAGGCACTTTCAATGGTGATGGAATTTTCAATCTATTTTTGAAAAGAGGGAGGACAATGAAGATAAAGATGATAGCTCATCTCTTGATCTAAGCTATTTATGAAAGTGGTGATCTTTTCCTTTTCAGGAATGTGGCGTGGATATCTAGCGAAAAATCTTCTCCATCTCTGAAGAAATGTAATGAATGGTTCACCAGGTTTTTTTTTAGCCTTGCAGAGATCAATCATGGTTATTTGATATTGTATATTGTAGGAATATTGTGATATGAACTCATTAATCAATTCCTCAAATTTCATGACGGGCAGTGTGATTTTTGATAGCCATTCCATAGATTGGCATCCAAGACTTCTAGGAAACAAACGCATCAAGTATGTGTCCTCATGAGCAAAATCGAAAGTCATATTTTAGAAGTCCCTCATATGATCGATTGGATTTGATTTCCCATTGTAACGATCGAACTTTGGGATTTCACAATGTTTGGGAAAGGAGATCATGTTGAGGCATCTATCAAAAGGATAAGGACAGATGTCATCAAGAGTGTATGTCTTTGTTGTGGCTCTCCCTTGTAGATCTTTAATTTGTCCTTGTAGTGCTTTAACTTGTTGAGTCAAGGCACTAAGATCAGACAAGGGTGTTTCATCAGGATTACTCTTTATGTTCTCAGTATCAAAATCATAGGGCAATTTAGCTCCTTTGTCAGCTAGATACAAGAAGTATTTTTCTTTATTGTGCTCCAAAATATTTTCTAAGGCTTTGTGAAATTTGGGATCTTGCTCAGCCTCTCTAAGACATTCTTCATCCCGTTCATCATCACTCTCCACAGGAGTTTTGCTCCCAGCCCTGTTGAAAGGGAATGGATGTTTTTCTCTTTCACCCATGTTATCTTTAAAAAGGGGATTATGACTCACACTATAAAGGGTATTACTAGTCTCACCTTCTTCTTGAGTTCTTCGGGTATGACCTTCTTGTTGAATATCCTCTTTCAGCTTATTATATTGAGATCTTGTAAAAATAGGCATACGATTTTGAAAAGTTCTTCTAGACTTAGATCACAATTTGATAAATGCACAAATGATGATATTTTGATATGATAAGATGAAAATATTATGATATGATCAAACGATGTTCCTAATTCTTAATTGTGGCTTCCAATGATAAAGGATATCAAAATCCTGTTGGGGAAGTTGAATCAAATAATCAAAAAATTATTTGAAAGATGCACTTTTTAAGATTTTGATCCTTGTTTTTGAATAATGATAAGTATAGCCTAATTCACTGAAGGATTTGACTGGGATGTGTTGGATATTCAATAGAAGGTTGTGGTATATAATTGAACCCAAGAGGTTGATTGTGATTGTGTCGTTGTGATAGGGTTCATCTCTTAAAATAAGCTCGTGAATCTAAAGGGTCTACAGTGTATTCATCAATAAATCCCTTAACAAAATCTTGGTACTTGTGGAGAAATTTGCAGTAATGGAGCAAAAAGTTTCAAATTTTATATAAAAAATTCCTTCATTGTAAGGTTTTCTTGTAACCTAGAGGTTTCTTGGATTTCTTGATTCTATTTGCAATTGACCTCTCAAAAAATTTGGTAGATTTCCACTCCCTAAGCATGAGAGAAATGTCGATATGCTACTGAACCGAGGGTGCTATAGAATTAGATCTGTTAAAAATAATGATTCGGGAAAAGTGACAGATACACTACTCTTTCCTTTATGCGTTGCAAAAATAGGCATATGCGCCAGAGAAATAGTCAAATGTGGTACAATATGTCTCAAATGAGCTACTATGTGTCCTATATGCACTACAGAAAAGATGTTGTGATAGTGACCTAAAAATTATTTTTAGAATATCCAGTGTATGCGCTAAAACACTCAATGCGCTAAAACAAACTCTAAAAGCATTGGACTAACTAGTGAATGTGCTAGAACAAACTTCATATGCACTAAAACAATTTTCTAATGTAATTTTTTGAACAGTTTGTGAGCAGTTTTAGCTAAAATTTGGCATGTTCATTTTGGATGATCTTGTATTTGAATTAGTGTGATTGAAAAGACAACAAACACTCTGAAAACATTTGTTCTTAAGCCCTATACTAAACATCAAGTGTATCCTCAAAAATGTTTTTCAAAAATTGTTTTCATAGGTTTGACACATAGAAGACAATTCAGATAGACTCACTCTTAGTACTCAAGCAGGTCATCATAATAATCAACAACCCACATCTTAAAATTGTGTCGAATCACACAGCAGTGTCACCCTCGAAGGGGCATCCGTGTTTTTGTATTTTCCAGGCACGTACTTAGAGTGACGGAAGTGGATATCGGATCCCCTGAGAAAACGGTCCTTAGCTGTTATATGGTGAGTATCTTGGGGGTAGATTCTTCCCTCCCCTTGCACTATGATTATTATGATGTTCGGAAACTGACACGGTGAGATACTACACTAGGTTCATAGTAAGGGTTTCCATTTGGTGCAGAAATAATAAACTCCCTTAGGAGACCTCCGAACCTTTAGAACAAAGGCTTTGGGGATGGTTATCTTGCACACTACTGTTGAATTGCAGACTTTCCTCGAATTTGCTTTTGATTATAGTGGGTTGGAAAAATTGTCTTTAGTTGTTCCCACATAGGTCATTCCTCTTGGGTGAGTACTTTTTCCCACAAGAGCAGGCCTTCTAAAGGAGGTAATAAAGCATTGAAATTGCATGAATGTAAAAGAAAAGTCTAGTATTTTGGTCACCCAGTTAAGGGGAGAGCATAGACCTATTGCCACAAACATAGTAGACAATGTTCTTTTTAAAACCCAAATCACAATGATCTAATCTAAGTGAAGATGTTGCTTCACAAAAACAAGTTGTTCAATTTTTACTGCAAAATCATTGTGTGGTGACTATCCTATATTGCTTAATTTTAAATCTATGTCTACCTAGGGTTGCTTCTTTTTAAAAAACCAGATGTGACTATCCTAGATTGGTTCTTTTTAAATCAGAAAAAGATTCTATCTATGGAAGGCATTAGACTCAGAAATCTGTTTAATTACAACCTATATGCTCTAAAATATTCCTTATATGCGCCAGAAAAATAAGTAAATGCACTAAAATAGATCCTATAAGCGCTGCAGAAAGTCCTAAATGCACTAAAAGAACTCTTAAATGCACTAGAATAAAATGTAGTAAATTTTTTATAGAATTTTTAGTAAACTGAGTAGAGTATATGCACCATTTTGTTCCTTATAAGCGTTGTTCTGTTCCCTAAATGCGCTGAAACAGTTCCTGGATGCGCTAGAATACCTGCAAAAACCCCAAAAGAAACCCTATATGCGCTGTAGAAAACCTCAGATGCGCTAAAATGGAAATTTTTGCTAAAAATCTGAATTCCTGAATGCAAAATGCTGTGAAAAATCCTGCAAATAGACGTTAAAAACGGGGCGAGGCCCCACGATGGGTGCCAGAAATGTGTGGTCGATTTTAGAGTGTGATAAATGCAGATTAAAACAAATAAATGAAACACACTAATAAGACATTATATCAAAAGAAAAATATTAAAATAATAGAGATGCAAACTCAGTATTTTGTTATCGATGTCGTCCTATCATCCTCTATCTCCAGTGTTTTTGTTGGTTCTAGCTGGCTCTCAGATCTTGGGCTAGGCTCAACAAACGGTCTTCCTAGAGAATGAGATTTAATATGAATGCATGCAATACTATGCTAAAACATGATTGATAAAATAAAAGATTACGATAATGCTATGAATACTAAAAGCTGATAAAGATAATGCTAAGATGTTAAAATGCTATAATGCTAAAAATGCAAGTAATCTCTAATTAGCCTCAATTCTTGGATTGGCAGTGATATTTATAGAGTTTTCGAACGATTTTGATTGGCTGAGGTGATCAACGGCTCTGAAAATTCCTGGCAGATCGAATGGTTGAAGATGGATAAGATTGGAGAGAAAATTAGAAGAAAACAAAAAACAAGCTTTGTTTCCTTTTTCGAAAAAGAGATAAGATGAGATGATAAAGATGAATTGTAAAAATCATCTTTTTGTGAGATTATGGAAAGATTTCAAAGAAGATAAATAATGAATTATTAAATTCAATTATTCATTTATGGGTGACATAGAGTTTTTTTTCTTAAAATAGAATATTTACCCCATATTTGAAGAATAATGGAACATTTCATAATTAAATAAAATATTTAATTATGATTTTTAAAAGATATGGAAGATATTTAATTAATTTTTTAAAAAAATGACATGTAAATGAAATTAATTAAATAAAATATTTAATTAATTAGAAGAAAGATTTGAAAAGAAATATTTAAATTTAATTAAATAAAAAAGACTTAATTAAATTGAAAAAGTGATAATTAATTAAAATAAATGAAGTGTATTTATTTAATTAATTAAGTAGACATATGAATGTGCAATAATTAAATAAAAATTGATTTATTTAATCATGACAGTAGAATAAATTGAATGAACAATATAATTAAATTAATTAAATTTAATCATATGTAGAGGACTTTAGAGAAATTAATTAAATAATAAATATTTAATTAAATGCCAGGATTAATCAGACATGACCAATTTTATGCATATACAACTGTATTAAAATATGATAATGTTGCTCTTAACTTGCTCAATAATGCTCTTGATCACAATTTTTCTCAATTGTGTGCTTCAGTGCTTGTTAGATTTCAAATGATAAAATAACTAGGTATTTATAGGTGTTTATCCAATTTCCCAAAAATTAGATTCCAAAAGCCAACACTTCATATTTGAATTTTGAATATTAAAATACTGCCAAAAACATATTTAAATTTAGGTCCCAACTAAGAAGGGGGACCCAGTCGCCATGGGTGACTAGGTCCTAGCCCAAATTTCCAGGACACTCAAAGTTGGGGATAATTTAATGATTTAATGCATTTGTTTGCTACTCGCCCTTCTTCATAAAACGATAAAAAATAGGCTTTGGAATGCATAATTTGAAAAAATAGAAGCTTAATTAAGTCCAATAATTTAAGGGGCCAAAAAATAATGTGAAATTGTAAGTGTATACAATTTTCTACACAACACATACTATGCATGGCTTGAACATTGATGTCAATTTTTTTCTTACAAAAATAAAGCAATCTATACTACAAATGTAGTAGCATGGTGGGATGTAATTGATGAAGATGAAGACCTTTAGATACAAGATGGAATTTATGTTCCAATACTATAAGAAATTGAATAATCAGAATCAAAAGATGTAGATGAATTAGAGAATAAGTTGATGACCTTGAAGAAGACCTACAAGCTACAATGATGCAAAGAGCATAGAAAAATAGAGGAAGGAAAAGATGACGATCTCCATATGAAAGAGGAAGAGGTAGACTCTAATCTCCTTTTTCTTACCAATATTCTAATCCATAGTTTTCTCCATACATTCCTCAATTTAACCAACCACAACCAAGACCATCAACTCCTATAAATTTGAAAAAAAAACCATAATCCATAAAGAATGGACAAGGGATAAGTTTTCAATTAAGGCTGAATAATTAAAGGGACACATTAAGACCTTTTAGACAAGAGCCACAAAATTGGAAAAAATATACTAAACTAGAATTAGATGAAGAAGAATTTTGCAATACTTTTAATCAAGGATGCAGTAGTAAACCTATTATTGTACTTAATTTTAAAGAAATAAACCTATTATTGTACTTAATTTTAAAGAAATAAACCTAAAAGAGGTTCTAGAACAAATAAAAAAATTATTCTAACAAGGGAATCTCTCAAGAAAATCCTAGAATCATACAAATAAAAGAAGCATATTTCCTTGTAGAAGAGCAAGTTCTTGATCTTATAAAATGCAGATTAGTGATGTCTATCCTTCCATCACTTGAACCTGAACCAAAGGTAAAATATATTACAACACTTATTCATGGAAGACATGAACAATTTATTTATGTAGGAGTCAATGGTAAAATGTATGATGAGAAGTTGACGCTAGAGCATTGCTCTCATTTTGCAAATTTCCCATACTTGAAAATTGGGAACAACTACAAGAAAATAGTAAATATAAAATTAAGGATATGCAAGGCGGGCATTTTACCTATGATAAGTATAAACATCAAACATCAAGAAACCATAAGGGTAGATGGAAAGAAATTCAAGTGTGATTTTTCAAACTTAATAAAATGCTCGCGGATATTCTCATAGGAGACAATTTCATAGATACTTACTCTCCATATGGAAGAAGACCAAATAAACATGTATTGTTTACATTAAATGGAGAAAGAATAAAAGTTCATAGATTGGTATATGCATCTGGGAAATTTCCTTCTACAATGATTGTACAATCAAATAATGAAGTTCCATTTTTTGAGCTTAAGCAATAAATAGAACAAGAAGTATGTTCAGAAGACCCCCAAAAGTTTTGGAACAAAAGGATGTCCACTATGGAAATCATACTAAAAAAGGATAAGAAAATCAAAGTATGAAAAAAATTCCTATTCCTGTTGAAGACCATTCAAATATGGAAAAATAAATCAAGGGACTTGAAGAGGGCAATTTTATTAATCCATCCAAATATCCATATTGTTGTTATGCTTTCATTTTGAATAGAAAAGAGGAAAGAAAAGAATGGTGATAAATTACAAGACATTAAATGCAATAAAAAACTACCTTATCCCATTCTTGATAAATCTTATTTATTACAAAAGGTTGCTAATGCTCAATATTTTTATCAGTTTGATTGTAAATAAGGTTTCTATCAAATGAAGGTGAAAGGAGAAGACCAACACAAGATTCCTTTTAGCTGCTTGTTTGGAAAATTTGAATGGAAGGTAATACATTTTGGTTTAATGAATGCCCGTGCATATTTCCAAGAGCACACAATTTTTTTTTTAAAGGAACTTAAAAATTCTTATGTATTTATATTGATGATATTCTTGTTTTTCAGTCAAACTCTAAATGGCCATTATAGTCAATCTTAACTTTTTTTTATTCTATTGCCAAAGATGCTAGCATTTTTTATTTATAAATAAATTCAAAGGTGTAGTAATAGTTGTATTTTTTTAGGAATGGTAGTAAATAATGGTATCCTTGAGGTTCAACCACATATCAAGGATAAAGTTTTAGGACAATTGCCCATTTGATAAAAATAAATTGTAAGCTTTCTTGGGCATATTAAGCTATCTCAATAGTTTCTTCCTAGGATGAAGATATGATAGAGAACCATTACAAAAATTCTTAAAGAATTATAAATTCAATTGGATTGAAGAAATTACTGTGATCATCAACAAAATCAAGGAAAATATAAGTGAACTTCTAGTCTTCCATGTGCCTACTACTTTAGAATATATAATTTATATAGATTCTTTTAATTATGCTTGTGTTGGGATTTTAAGGTGTATCAACCTTAGTGAGTCCCTTGATTAATTTATTAATTATTTCCCCCCTAAGCTGCTAATTTAATTTATTAAATGCAATATATTTGTTTCCAAATTGATAAGTTACTTTGTGGGACCCAACAGGGAGTTGGCATCCTACATGCAAGATATGAAGTGCAAGATTGTGACACATGTCACATGGGCACTCAATTGGGAAGAAAGAAAACATTAAACCCTATAGAACGGGTGCCATGTTGACATCTGGGAATGTATTTTGGAAATAAGTATTGGAAGGGTCCACTTGTGTGCTAGTTTATCTATTCGAAAAAGAAGAGGCAAGGAAATGTGACACTTGTCATCTCGGGGCATGTTTGAGCATTGAAAATTGTAAAAACCTCAAGGAGGAGTGCCCTTATGCCATATGGCATGTATTTGACTTGTTGACTGAAGCTTTGAAGGGAAAATTTCTTAACAGAGGTTGAGTTGTCACTCAAAGTGACTTGGAGTTGTGGGTGAGTTATAATTTGATATTAAATCTAATTTTCTCTATGGACACCTAGCATGTGAGGTTGCTTTATTTTTGGAGCTGCAAGCCTTTCATGTGCTTGTATGTTGTTACATGTACGTGCATGTTTGATAGGTTGCTAATTGGGTCACTTGGGACTTGTGCATGTTGTTGATTTTTTAGTTTGCATGTATGCAGAGACTGAGAGATTGACACATGGAAAAAATAAAACACCCATGTATGAGATGTATTTATTCACAACTTAGTGCATTTGTGTAGATAATATGATTATAATATTTATATGTCATTATGCTATCAGATTCACTATAGAATTGTATCACAATGAATCAACACTTGCAAGACAATAGACTGGATATTATATGTAATTGTCATATTATTGTAGTACAATTGATCTATGCTTTGGTGTGGGTTTTTTTATCAAAAGGGTTTTCCCTCGTAAAATTCTATGTTATGTGTTGAATTCTTTAAATATGAAAATAATAAATAATTACATGTGCATTCTTAAGTTAATTATAAAAGTAAATATTTGAAACAAAGTTTTGCAACCTCTTCCTTGATTGATTTACATTAAGGAAGCATTTCCGCACTTGGCTTTCCTTTCAGTTGGTATCAAAGCAGGGCCAACTTTGTTATCCTTGGTGGGTTAGAAGATGTTTTTGAGCTTATCTATATTTAGTGGGACTTCTTTCAAACTTTATAATCTTATAGTAGTTTTAAGATGGCAAGCACATATGAAAGAATGGAGATGGATAAATTCAATGGTGAAAATTTTGAGTTGTGGAAACTCAAAATGGAGGATATGCTCATAGATTGAGATATATGGGTTGTAATATCCAATAAAAAACTAACAACAACCTCATAAGAGGATTGAGATCTACATGATCAGAAAGCTAGGGGTCTGATAAGACTTTGTTTAGCTGATTATGTGCTCCCGAATGTCCATGAGGAGAAGAATACAACTAGTCTTTGAAAGAAGCTTGGTGAAGTTTATCAAGGGAAATCCTTGGTGAATATGCTTTTCTTGAGAAAGAAGTTTTATTCTCCAAGGATGGAGGAAGGAGGATATGTTGTTGATCACTTGAATGCATTCAATATGCTAGTGACTCAACTGGGTTCTGTTGGTGTGAAGATTGATGACGAGGACCATTGCATGTTATTGTTGTGTTCTTTTTTAGATTCATGTGACCACTTGGCAATGGCTATTGGAAGCACAACACAACAACCACTTTCAAGATGGAAGATGTGGTTGCTTCACTATTATTTGAAAAGATGTGGAGGAAACCTTCTGAGATGACCAAGGATACACCGTTTGTTCATGGTAGATCGAAGGAGAAAGGAAATAAAAAGGACAATAAGTCTAAGTCCAAGTCTTTAGGGATATCTAAGCCTCCTTGAAAAAATTCCAAGGCTAAATGCTAGAATCGTGGGAAATTCAAAACATTTTCGGAAAGACTACAAAGAGAAGAAAAATAAGAAAAGTGATAAATTTGATTATGAATCCTCATATGAAGATGCAAATGCATTTTTTGCAGCCTTAGAAATGCATGCATAAGAAGATGTGTTGTTGATTGACGTAGGTGCCTCCTTCCACATGACCTATCAGAGAGGTTGGTTCTCAAAGTATGAAGAGTATGATGGTGGAAAGGTGTATTTGGGTGATGACTCTCACTTGAAGATTATTGTACGTGGAAGAGTTTGGATTTGATTCCCTAATGGAAGAGTGAGGGGGATTGGTGGTATTCTACACATCCCTAGTTTGGCACAAAACCTACTCTTAGTGAGTAAGCTGGGTGATGCATGAGTGCAAGTTGTTTTCTCGAGTAGCATATGCAAGATGACTAGAGGTGTTATGGTGTGTGCTAAGGGTGTTCAGATCAGAACTTTGTATAAGCTGGATGCATGCACTGTTCAGTGTAATATTGCTTCTGTGAAGTCCAAGAAAAGGGATTTGGATTCTTCATCCTCACCATTAGATTGAGCAAAGTATAATATTGTGGTGTCTATATTAGATGGTCATGCTTTCTAGGTAGCTAAGGGTGTCAATGCTTTGGTGATGAATCTACCAATAGAGAAAACAATGTTGTGGTACCAAAGGCTTGGGCATATTGGTGAGAAGGTTCTTAGAGCCCAAAAAAATAAGAGCCTTGTTGAAAGCCTTGATGATTGTAATCTCTAGTTCAATATATGTGAACATTGTATATATGGAAAACAACACCATGTTTCTTTTTACTCTAGTTCTCATAATTATTCTGGGGTTTTAGATTATGTGCATTCTAATGTGTTTGGTCCATTTAATGTTCCTTCATTGCCTAGATCTATGTATTTTGTCTCATCCATAGATGAATATTCTAGAAGGACATTTGTGTATTTCCTTAGATGTAAATCTAAAGTTTTCAGTCAGTTTAAGGAGTTCAAATCCTTGGTTGAAAAGAAAAATAGTAAAAAAATCAAGTGCTTGAGGATAGATAATGGTGTTGAGTTTTGTTTCATAGAATTCAACCGGTTCTGTAAGGACCATGGGATTGAGAGACACATTATAACTCCATACACCCCACAAAAAAATGGAGTTGCAGAGAAAATGAATAGAACACTGATGGAGAGGGATAGGAGTATGGTGAGTGGTGCTAATCTTGAACAAAAGTTTTATGTCGAAGCTATAGCCACTGCATGTTATTTGATCAATAGATCTCCTATTTCAACTCTTGTTGAAAAGATACCCATTGAGGCATGGTTTGACAAGAAGCCCTTGATGAGACATCTTAGAGTATTTGGTTGTGAGGAATATGCTCATTTTCCTGATGTGAAGAGATCTAAGTTGGAGAACAAGGTAGTGAAGTGTATCTTCATCGGCTATGGTGTTGATGTGAAAGGGTACAAGCTTTGGGATCTAGTTGTAGAGAAGGTTCTCTATAGTAGAAGTGTTTAATTTTGAGATTTGAAACCTTCCACAGTAGATCTACAGCCAGAGAAGGAAGAGAAGAAGGAGGTAGTTCAAATTCCACCCACTCCTGAGAGAGATGAGCTATGTACTCTTGGTGGACTTGATGATGAGGAGAGATCTAGAAGATCTGAAAGATTTGAAGAAGTCCAAGAACCTCAACCATAGCCGTTGAGAAGGTCTACAAGAGAAAGGCGGCAAACAAATAGATTTGGGTATTCTATGTTGAATTTCAATTGCATATTTTCTTTTATTACTAACATTGATGAGCCTAGGGTAGTTAGAGAGGCTATGGATATGCATGATGCAGATTCCTAGATGGAAGCCATGAATGAAGAGATAGAGACATTGAAAAAGAATGCTGCATGGGATTTGGTACCTTTTTCTTGAAGGAAGAAAACCCATTGGTTTTAAATGGGTGTTCAAGAAGAAAACAAATCCTGATGGTAGTGTTGAGAAGCATATGGCAAGGTTGGCCACAAAGGGATATTACTAGGTGGAGGGAATAGATTATGGGGAGATTTTTCTCCTATTGCTAATTTGGCATCCATTGGGTTCTTGTTATTACTTGCAACAACTTATGACTTTGAAGTTGAGTATATGGATGTGAAGAAAACTTTCCTTAATGGTGTATTGGAGGAGGAAGTTTATTGTCATAGCCATAGCATTTTGTTGTGAAAGGAAAAGAGAATCTAGTGTGCAAGTTGAGAAAATCCATGTATGTTCTAAAATAATCTCCTAGAATGTGGTACCAATTTTTTTTCACCTTTGTGTTGTCCTTGAGATTTTTGAGATCCAAATATGACCATATTGTTTATTACAAGGCTAATAATGGTTGCATTCTCATTATTTTCATGTATGTGGATGATATGTTGTTTATTGGGAATGGAAAAGGTATTATTTTTTATTTGAATTCTTAGTTTTCAGCATAGTTTATGATGCAAGATCTAGGTGAAGCGAGGTATATTTTGGGGATTGAGATAAGAAGAGAAAGCTAACAAAAATATTTAGAAAGTATGTGAAATTTGTGTTGGAGAGATTCAAAATGACTAATTGCAAACAATTAGTTGTTCCTGTTATGTAGGGGATGAAGCTTTCTATGGAGGATTGTCCAAAATCTCCTACTGAGATGGAGGGCATGACCAAAGTTCCTTATGTGAGTGTTGTTGGAAACTTGACGTATGCTATGGTTTGTATGAGGCTAGATATTTCCCAAGTAGTGGGAGTCCTAGTTGGTTTATGGATAATCTTGGAAAAGTGCATTGGTATGCGATAAAGAGAGTGTTTAGGTACTTGCAGGGTACTTTCGACTATTCCTCGTGTTTTCATGGTTATCGTACTAGACCTCGACATTAAGTGAGAATTCATGGATATGTGGATTTTGATTGGGTGGGTGACATTGATAGTAGGAGATCCACTAGTGGATATTTTTCATGATGTTTGGTGGTGGAATCAGTTGGATGAATAAGTAGAAGGATGTAGTCACTTTGTTCACTATTGAAGGAGAGTACATGGTAGATACTCATTCTTGTAAAGATTCCATTTGGCTTAAGAGACTATGTTTGGATATTGGTTTTGATGTGGGATGAATTACTATCTATTGTGACAGCCAAAGTGCTATATGTTTAGCAAAAAATCCTTTTTTCCATGCCAAAAAAAGAACATTGATGTGCAATTCCATTTTTTTCATGTTATGGTGGAAGATAGAAATGTTAACTTGGAAAAGGTGGAGACTTTAGTGAATTGTAGATGCACCGATGAAGCCAATGAACACAAAGAAGTTCAGATGGTGTGCTAGTTCAATGGGCCTTCCATCCTGAGCAGTGATACAGAGACTCGTGAAGGTCTTTGACAAGTTGGAGAATATTGGGATTAAGGTGTCTCAACCTTAATGAGTCTCTTGATTAATTTATTAATTATTTTCCCCTAATTTTTTTGATTTATTTTATTAAATTTAATAATATTTGTTTCCAAATTGCTAAGTTACTTTTTGGGACCCAATGGGGAGTTGGCATTCTAAATACTTGGTATGAAGTGAAATATTATGACACATGTCACATGGGTGCTCAATTAGGAAGGAAGAAAACATTAAACCCTCTAGAATGGGTTCCATGTTAACATGTGGTAATGTATTTTGGAAATAAGTATTGACAGGGTCCACTTGTGTGCTAGTTTATCTCTTCAGAAAAGTGGCAACAAATAAAGGTGACACTTGTCATCCTGGGGCATGTTTGAGCATTAAAAATTGTAAAAACCTCAAGGAGGAGCGCCCTTATGCCATGTGGCATGCATTTGAATTGTTGACTAAAACTTTGAAGTGGAACTTTCTTAATGGAGGCTGAGTTGTCACTCAAAGTGACTTAGAGTTCTAGGTGAGTTATATTTTGGCAATAAATTTAGTTTTCTCTATGGGATGTCTAGCATGTGAGGTTGCTTGATTTTTGGAGATACAAACGTTGCATGTGCTTGAATTTTGTTGCATTTTGGTGCATGTATATGTGTGTTTGACATGTTTCTAATAGGGTCATTTGGGACTCGTGCATGTTGTTGATTTTTAGTTTGCATGCATGCATAGAACGAGAGATTGAAACATGGAAAAATCAACACACGTGTGAGATGTATTTATTCATACCTTAGTGCATTTGTGTAGAGAATGTGATTATAATATCTGTATGCCATTATGCTATTAGATGCACTCTAGAATTGTATCACATTGAATCAACACTTGCAAGAGCATAGACTTTGAATATTGTATGTAATTGTCATATGTTACACCCCAATTGTGTAGTTACTATTTACTATTACTACATAGAGTAAATATGAATGTAATGTGAATTCTGGAGATGAAAAAATTATGCTTGTACCTTGTTATCAATATGAATGTTATCTCATTTGATGTTATCTTAGTTGATGTTATTTCATGGGAAAATATTGCATATATGTGAATGGATGGTTATTAAATTGTTATTCTAACTTTAGAGATATTTTATGTATAATTCATATGTTGTGAACTATTAACTACCATGTGCATGTGTTAGTGGATGCAAGTATATGTTCCATTCCTCCAGGTGGAGGGGAAGTATCACTGAGGAGAAGATCTTGGTTAGTTAACTGGTAAAAGTAAGCTATCTGAGCATATACACACACAACATTATAATTATTGAGTTGAGTCAGTTTGAGGGTAGTTGGTAAGTCATCCTTAGTTGTTATGTCTACATTTGAGAGTCTTGTTTACTACTGCATGCATATTGGATGATATTTATCTATTGATATTTTGAGATATTTCTTGTACTATTATGATTATATTGACAAGTGGGATGTACATGGAAGTATGTGTATATATATGCACATACATGGCTATGGGATCTAACGACATGTATATGCATATGTATAGATGTACCACACGTAAACACTTATCAATATGATGGTAATCATGAATGGCTATATGTGAATCAGATGTGAACATATATATGCATAGTATATACACATATCCATATGTATATGTATATTGATACATACATACGTTGGAAAATGGAAATGCTCATATGGATGCATCGATATAGATATACCTACATATACGTGTACATAGAGGCATATACATTTATTCATATATATATATGCATACATTTAATATAATGTGCTTATTATATACTATCTTTCTTGTACTTATATATATGTATACATATATATACATATGTAAATATATATTAACGGTTATATATATACACACATATATGTAAATACATGATAGTATTTAAATAATATATATATGTATATAATATATATTTAGCATATTTTATATGTTAATAGAAATCAACTATCTTTTGTTTAGATCGAAGTCAATTTATAAGGGCTATTAATAGTAGATAATGAATATGAAATGAAAGGTTGATAATATTCAATAAAGACTATTTTTAGAAATTGTATGATGTTGCTTATTACTATTTTTGTGAAACCGATTATCACTCAAGTGACATGTGATATAAGACATTGCATTGTATTTCTTATTTGTTGGCTTGTGTCGATATTAAAGCATAGACTTGGTCGACTCCTTTGGTAAAGCTCAACCTTGACTTTTTCAACCATTTTAATTGCTTTGGTCGACCCATCCTATATGCAAATCGATGGATGTTTGTTGTTGAGAAATGGTAATTGACTATTTCAATTAGTAGTAAAACTACACCAAACAAGAAGGAAAGAGGGAGGGAATTGGTGCCACCTTTGAATCCAAGTTTTTGTAGATGTCTATTCTTTGTGACAATTTGAATTAAGCATATGTAGATTGAATAAGTCTTGTAATTGTTGTCATGCTACAAGCTGACTTGTAGGTGGTTTTTGCTGAGTATGAGCTTAGGGAGTCACCACCTTTTTGTTGAGTTTCATGTGTTGCTTTGCATGGAGCTTTTTGTCCAATTAAATGCCTAAACTGTAGGCCATGAGGTTGCTAGGCTGCTCTATAAATAGCTAATCCATTTCATTAGTGAGGACACATTATTTCCCAAGAGATTTCATATCTTTTGCAATTCCTTATTTCTATGTTATTCCCAACCATACTTATTTTATATTGTGAGTAAAAAAGAGTGAGTTTTCTATTTTTTTGAGAGGAAACATTGTTATTTGAGAGAATTAAGCTATCAACTTGTGAGATAGCGTTATTTGTGACATTCTTGAGAAGCTGATTAACAAGCTAACTGCTATTGGAGAAGACTGCATTGCTGACATTTATTTGGATAAGCGATAACAAGCATGAGGATCTCTTCTTCTTTGTTATTTACTTTTGAATGATATGTTTTCCATGATTGCTTGCAATGTCTTTCCAATGTGTGCATTATAGATATTAGAGTGTCTTTGAAAAGGAAATTGAAGTATTTATGTTGTTTTCATGTTGTGCTTATAAGTACTCCATAATAGGAGTTTGGTGTACATCATAGATATTATATACTAGGCATGATTGACTACAAGAGGAACTTGAGATACACTTAGCTAAGTTATTGATTTAACTAGTAAAGCTTGTGTTACTGCTAGGATAGTTAATCTAGTATGGGAGGGAGCTTGTGTACTTACTTGTTAAGTAGGTTTATTCCAAGTAGATTAAATTGGTGATAGGTTAATTTGGGGTGATAGAATATCCATTGAAGGACTATACCTATGCGTAGTTTAAGATAGCCCTAAGTCAAATCAGCCCTGAGTAGTGTATGTGATAGATGACTGTTAGTAGGAATACTACATGTAACACTTTGGCCAAAGTAGTGTAATGTACGAGACTCCACTATGTATTGTGTGACTACCCAAACTACACTATCACTTCACCGTGATCCAGTATTACATGCTAGTTTGAGATTGTGGGATTACAAGTTCTAGTTATGTAGGACACAACACTATGTTTAGTTGGTTGTTGTTATCAGTTACTCTACCAATCTCTTCACCGAAGGGAAGGGCCATCTATCAAATGATAGATGTGTGGGGGATCGCATTAAGAGTCCGTGGTTGGCAAAAAAATGATTGAGTGATGATTCTCCTCCACATAGGCGACAAAAGAACAAAGATTTGAAAGGAAGGATCCTAGACCATCTTACAACTATTTGTTCTAAAGCTCTTTGATCTATGTATGTAAATGTATGCATTCTTGTATTGTTGAAACTTGTGAAGTTGAAGTAATGAAATTGAATTCCATATTGTATTATATAATGCATCTTTGTTCGTATATTCTCAATAAAGAAAATAATTTTTTTTATTGCAATGGCTTGTTACTAGTTTATTTACTCATAAGGCATAGATTTAGAAATTTTTACTTCATTAAGGGTTTGGTATGTTACACCATATTCCTGTAATACAATTGATTTGTGTTTTGGTGTGTAGTTTTTTTCTTGAAAGGGTTTTCCCACGTAAAATTTTGTGGTATGTGTCAAATGCTTTAAATCTGAAAAATAATAAATAATTGCATGTGCATTCTTAAGTTAACTATAAAAGTAAATATTTGAAACAAATTTTTGCAACCTCTTCCCAAATTGATTTTCATTAGGGAAGCATTTCCGTGCTCGACTTTCCTTTTAGCTTGGAGAGGTGTTTTATGCTTTGTCAAGGACAACCAAGAATTTATTTCAAAATATGCTACTATAGTTTTTTCTTATGATGTTAAAAAATGGAGTTAATTTGATAAATAAATCTATGGTATAAAATTTCTTGAGATATTTTCCCTTAAAATTATGCATTTGAAGCATTTCAAGATCAAAATTGACTACACAAAGTTTCTAACATTCAAAGAAAAGGATCATGGAAGAAAAATGGAAGGGGAAAATATGTCAGATGACAAGATTGTTTTAACCCATTTAATTATTGCGTTGAGCATATTGCAAGAAAATATAACATTGTTGTTGACAGGCTAAGTAAATATGCCCCTTCTAGTTTGATGAATGGTCTTAGTTCTTCAAGATTATACCTAGGATTTAATTTCCAAAAAATAATCGATATCCATGTTTGTTTAATTAATGTATTTGTCTAGAGACAAATATTATTGCAAGGAACATCTCCCAGGTATATCCAAAGCTCAAAATCCATAGCATAATATCTAGAGCATCTAGGGTGTATTACACCTTCAAATAATTTTGGGGACAATAGAGGATAATTTACTATCTTAACATTGCACTATGATATGTCTAATCTTAGGATGATAGTCATGGTTTGCATACCCAATTTTGAATGGAAAATCATTATACGGGAAAATGCAACTCATGAACTCCAAAAATTCATCAGGCATGTTTGACCAGCTTGTTTAAATCTTGACTACCAATTCTCTCAAGACATGATAACAATTGTCATCATTAGCTACTAGCTTAGTTATGAATCTATTTTTAAATCAATTTTCTTTACAATAGGATAGATATAGATTGTAATTTGATAAAAGAGAAGTCTTTGAAGAAAATGATGCATGGATAGAGATAAATGATCCAACTCCTGTTGTACAAGAAGCATCTTCTTTTGGTAATCGTGATAGTGTTCCTGGGCTCCATAAAAAATGTAAATGTAATATTTTTTACAAAATTATAATTATGTGACGACATGATAAAATAGATTATGTAGATTTTTTAATAGTCTTGTTTATTGTGAAAAAGAAAGGATGACAATGTCAACCAAAAATTATTTTCTTAGATATTCCTTAAATGGAAAAAATAAATAGTTGATGTATTAAAGCAAGGATTGAAATTTTTTTCCACTTGGCATGATATTCCTCCTTTGATTTTATAAAGTAGGTAACCTACTAGTATAAGTAAGATTATGTGCAACTAGACCCTCAAATCATTATAAGGATATAAATAAGCCATTCTCATATCCATTTGCGCATTGATTGAGTAGTAGTAAGTATGTGAGAGTCTTAGTATGCTCTACTGTGCGATCTTGAGTATCAAAAATTTAGAACTAGGAAAAGTGATCCTAGATCTATCTAGTAGATTAACTAGATTAACACTTTTCCTTTGACTCCACATTCAAACACAAACCAACTAGAGTTTGATGATTAGCTAGCTTTGTTGATGGAGATCCAATATTCTATGGTTTGGTTCTTTTGAGTTGCAAAGAGGATAATTTTGATGTGTGTTTCAATAAGCCTATTTGACATAAACCCTAGATCTAAAAATATAATTTATCGCATACAAAAAAATGAATACTGACAAAAAAAACACAAATATGGGAAATGAAGACAAAGAAGAACTTGGAAATGAAAGCTAAGTCTAAATTTGAGGGTCATGGGCATGGGATCCATAGACCATAAATGATGCTTTTTAGGATCTTCAACTCTCAGATGATGTGTTATAGTTTTCTTTGTATTTCCTATGACTTGCTGCTAACCAAAATTATGTATCCAACCCACACACCTAAAAAGAGTGGGAAAGGTTATCTTGTATAAGGGATTTCCTAATTCAAACCTCATTTTGGTGTTTCCACCTCCATAAACAACAAATGATGATGCTTAAGAGGGATTTCCCTAGGTCAGGTAGAGGTCAAATGACAATAATGGATTGGAACAAAAAAATAAAATGTAGACATGTAAGAATGCCTAACACATATCACACATCCTGAAATTGCATTTCTATCATTTCCATTATTGTTAATTGCATTTATCATCATTTCATTTTATTTGCATTATTAACTCCATTTAACACCATTTTCATCATTTAACCCTAATTTTCTCTATTAATTTAATAATCTTGGATTGTTTAATTAATTCATTATTTAATTACTAATCATCCCCTTCATCTCCCTAGTTGAATATTTTTTAATTATTTAGATAGGTTTATTTAATATTTCTTCTAATATGATATAATTAAATAATTTTAATTATTTAATTATCCCACTTTAATTCCATCCCATTCAAAGAATATTCTTTTCTAAAAATAGCATATTCCCCTCCATAGTTAAATAATTTCTAATTATTTATTTCCTTTCATTTCTCTCCATAAAACATATTCTTGAGGAATATTCCTTTTAAAAAAATATCTTTGACTTTTCTTGTCTCAAGAATTCCTAGCCCTTAATCTTGAGATCTAATTTCCACCCTTTATCTTCAACACCCTAATCAAAACCCTAACCATTTTCCTAAAAATGTGGGGATATTTTGACTTCTAACTATTCCTATCCTTTAATCTCCCTTGATCTTCTCTCCTTTATGGGTATTAAGATGCAATCGTGAACCTTATTTGTGGGCATTAAGATTCAGTCTAAACCCTTAATCCAATTCATGAAATCTATCTAATTATTGCAAGTATGAAGGTGTTGTCATTGATGTCAACAAGCTTGTGTTGTCATTAGTGATAGTGGTGCAGTGGTTGAGAGAGTGTTTCTTTGATTAGTTGTGTTATGTTGTCATCAGTTAAGTTACTGGTGTTAACCTCTGATGCTACTTTGATAAGATTCTATTTATGGTTTTAGTATTGGTAAGGATGTTGAGGATACTGAGAAAATTGATAAAATAAGGAAAACATGATGTTGCAAAAGTGTTCTAGCTTGTTGAAGTGTTATGGTTTTGATTCACATTTCTTTTGGGTTGAATACCTTCTTGTGTAGTTTGGATATGTTAGTTAGAGGTGTTTAGAGTTTCTATATCCAAAATTTGGCCTTCTATATCAATGTATAGAAGTTTTGTTCACCACTATGTGAACTGGTTTAATAGTGTTTCTTATAGAGGCATCTGGGAGAAATATTCTGGCTCTGTGTTTGTCCATATTTGTTCTTCAAGTCTTACGGTTTTGAAGGAGAGTTGATCATGTTGTTCTCTTGACCATGTCAAGAGGATTCATGTTCTGGTGCTTTGGAAATTGGATTTTAGAATTGTAGTATTTGGAAGCATAGTCTAGGTGTACAAGTTGTGTACATTTTGGAGATGCAATTTATTGTGAAGGAGTTTTATGGATTCTAGGATGTTAAAGAAATATTCTAGATCTTGATGAAGTGTGGTGTGTGGTTTGCAAGTCATCCTTGGGGTTTGAGGAAACTTGTAATTCAAAGTTTAATGGTGTTTGCATGGGTAACGACCAACTTAGTGTTTACACTACATTCAAAGATGTTTAAATATTAATGAAGGCTTAGCGTGGTGTGTGAGAGTTATTTTGGGTCCCAATTAAGTTTTGTAGTGGTCCACTTTTGTTGTTATCCACTGCATAAATTCTTTCTGCCAACCTATTTTGAATGTGTAAAGTGTAAGGTGAGTGTAGCCGACTTGAAGATGTTTTTCAAGTTGAGGATGGTATAAATACAAGGTGAATTGATGCAAGATGGCAGTGGAATAGAATTGTATGTGTTGTGATGTGAAATTAAGTGTAGAGTTGGAAAATGCAGTGCGAGCTATAATGCAAGATTGTCGAATGCAGTGAGCTAAGGTATCTTAATCCATTGAAGACTACAAGTTTTGTTGGAGGTATTGTGGTGGATTCTCTATTGCATTGAGATTATGCCATCTATGTAACATTCTATCTTCTTTATTCTTTCTATTCTGGCAGTGAGCCTAGGCTGTGAGCCTTTTTGGATAGTGCATCCTATTCTAGCAGTGGGACTTTTTGTATCGGTTTTGCAATTACTTATATTATGAGCTAATCCTCACCATGGATTTTTCCTCATTGAGCTTTCCACGTAAATTTTGGTGTTGTCTTGTGTATGGTGGTTTTTTTTAGTTTATGTTATCTACAATTCATGTTTAAATATTATAGAAAATTAAATGTTCAATGAATGCTTGTGGATTTGATTGCTATTGAGGGTTTGATGTTTTAATTAGATACAAATGATTCACCCCCTCTTAGTTATCTTGTTCATTCAACTATTGGTATCAGAGGAAGGTTCCTTAGAGAAAATCTTGACTGCTTGAGGTAGATACGAGATGGTAAACAAGAAGGAGATCCCTATGTTTGATGGTACAAACTATACATTCTGGAAGGTGAAGATGGAAGGCTATCTGATTTATCTTGGATTTGAAGAATCAGTGAAGATTGCATACAACATACCTGCAAATAGACTATGCACAAGTGATGAAATCAAAGCTTATGAAATAGATTATAAGGCAAGGTTTGTTCTTTTGTATAGTCTTGCGAATATTGAATTAGTGAAAGTTATGGATCTGAAAACTGCTAAAGAAGTTTGGGATAAGCTAGAAATCAAGGAGATGATAAGGTTAAACAAGCTAAGTTATAGAATTTGAAGGCACAATTTTGCGACTTTGCGAATGTATGAAGATGAAATAATCACAAGTTATATTCAGAGGGTTAATGAACTAGTAAGTGCAATGAGAGGTCTTGGTGCACAATTCAAAGAACCTAAAGTGGTAAAGAAAATTCTCAAAACTCTTCCTAATTCTTATAGTGAAAATGTTTTTTCTATTGAGGAAGTTGTAGATTTTAATACCTACACTAGAGATCAGTTGTTTGGCACACTAACTACATTTGAGATGAGAAAATTGGTCTGAAAAATGGTGCAAAAGTGTAGATTACTTTCAAGGATAGAAAATTAGAAAAGGTTGAAGATTCAAATGGATATGATCTTGATGATGTGGAAGCTAACTTTGTAAGAAGGATGAAAAAGGGAACTAGTAAGTACAAAGGTAAATTACCTTTCAAGTGTTTTAGTTGTGGAAATATAGGTCACTATGCTTCAAGATGTCCAAATAGAGTTGTGAACAAGAATAATAAGGATACAAAAGGTAAGATGATCAAGAAAATATATTATGTTAAAGAAGATGTTGGTATCTCTGATGAAGAATTTGATTATGGAGATGCTGATGATAATGAATGCTTGTTTTTGGCTTTAAAAGATGAATCTATTTTTGCTAACTCTGAAAGATGTGTGAAGGAAAGTGCTCCGAAGAAGAAGGATAAGATTGAAGGAACTTTGGTATCTGGTTTTCATGTTAGACAAGATAAGAACTATTAGGTTGTTGATAGTGGATGCTCAAATCACATGAACGAAGACAAGAGTAAGTTTGTTAAACTTGAAAAATATGGACTTGTTAAATTTGGAGATGATTTAGGTGCTAATATTTTTGGAATAGGTTCAATTAGTTTTGATGGAAAGAATAATATTGATAATGTTTACTATGTCAAAGACTTAAGGTATAACCTTTTGAATGTTGGATAAATGTTTAGCAAAGTGTACAATCTTATGTTTCAAGATGATGGATCCAAGATTAGAAAAGGATCTAGAATTATAATTACTATTGGAAAGAGGACAAATGAAAATATCCATCAACTCAAGGGTGTTGATGGTCATTTCTTCATGACTCACATTAATGATAGATGTTTATAGTGTTGAAATTATGATCAGATGTAAATGCACAGAAATAATTCAAAAAATCAGACAGAGTAACACAGCATATACCCTGGGAAAACCCTCCTCTTGAGGGAGAAAAACCCAGCAACAAAGATCTCTCTTATATTTGATGTAACAATGGCAACTTTACATATTACAATGAGGTCTAGCACAAGACCGATATACAGCACCTGGCAAGATGGAATAACTGGTAACAGTCTGCCAATTCACACCTGGCAATATACAGAAATGAGTGAATACAGATCTGACAATCTTCAGAATAAGTGGTGATTCACAACCTGCAATAAGACTTCGATCTGTTAGATCATCACACTGTCTTAAGTCCGCATTGTATACAGTATTAGTGCTGCATATATCGCCCTGTATCTTGTATTCGCATTAGCACTTGATACTATATTCGCACTTGACAGAACTGATGTGAAATAGTCGAACTCCACCAGATAATGTATTCGCACTTGAACAGATTCACACTTAATCAGATTCGCACTTGATCAGATTGAAATGAAGTGAATGACCGAACTCAGCTGGATTGATTCCAATGGACGAATGGTCTTGTGTATATATACATCTTGAAGAGGTCGCACCTCTTCTTATCATAAGGTGGGCCAAAGTAAGTGTCAATTACAATTCAATAATGTCGGCCTCAATATAATCATAAACAATATAAGATAGGTCGGCCTCAATAACATATGTCGGCCTTGATAAATATTAGATATCTTCTAATAAATGATCAATTCAAATTCTTTTATGTCGGCCATAATATGAAGAGAGAATAAAACAAAACAATGAATATAAATTGAATAGCCAACGGCTATCATTCAATTTATGATACCACAAAGGAGCTGAGCTGGAAGGAGCACCGGTTGCTATATCATTAACATATAGCACAAGAGGATGTGCCACATAAAATTTGATAATTTGGTTAGAATCAGTTCAGTTTATGCAATGAGAGATCTGCCAAGGATTATAAAGCCTATCAATGTTTTTTGCAGAGATTGTCAATTTGGAAAACAAATAAGAAGTAGTTTCAAAGGAAAGGAACAATATTCTACCAGATTGTTAGAATTGATACATATAGACCTTCGTGGTCCTACAAGAGTGAGAAGTATTCTAGGTAATAGGTATTTCATGCTTTTGATTGATGATTATTTTAGAATGACATGGGTTACCTTTCTTAGAAATTTTTTTGAAGCTCTAGCTAGATTCAAAGCATTTTAGAACTATGGTTGAGAATGAAATGGATTTGAAGATCAAATGTTTGAGGTCTAACACAGGTGGATAATTCACCTCCAATGAATTTAACATGTTTATTGAAAACAATGGAATAAAGAGGCACTTGTCTGCCCCTAGGACTCCTTAACAAAATGGAGTAGTTGAAAGGAAAAATAGGATTGTTCAAGAAGCTGCAAGGACTATGATGAAAGAAGCTAACCTACTGGAAGTCTACTAGAGAGAATCAATTCATACTACTATTTACACACACAACAGAGTTCAAGAAAGCTTTTCTAACAACACAAAAACTGCTTATGAGTTGTGTTATGGAAGGATCCCTATTGTCAAGTACTTTAGAGTGTTTGGAAGAAAATGCTATATCAAAAGAGATGATGAAAACTTAGGAAAACTTGATGCAATGTATGATTAAGGTATCTTCCTTGGATATTTTACTAAAACAAAACCTTACAAGTGTTACAACAAAAGGATAATAAGGATTTTTGAAAGTACAAGTGTCAAGGTTAATGAAGATTTGTAGAATTTAGTTGTGATAGATGGATATGAGTCATATGAGCCTTCTTGCAAAGAAGAAGAAGAAAAGATGAAAAAGAAGTATAGAATGAAGAAGAAGAAGCTTCAAAAAATACCCCTAAGACCTCTAAGTATGTGCAGAGAAATCATTCTAAAGAACATATCATTGGAGACAAAATCAAAGGTGTGTTGACAAGAAGAAGAGCTGTTGAAGCAGAGGTAAGTTTTTGCTTACTCTCTAAAGTTGAACTAAAAACAATGATTGAAGCATGCAAAGATGAACATTGGATGAAGGAAATGGAAGAAGAACTTATATAGATTGAGAAAAATTAGACTTGGGAATTGGTTCCTAGACTTGAAAATAGGAACATAATTGGAACTAAGTGGGTATTTAGAAACAAGCTGAATGAGAATGTAGAAGTGGTAAGAAACAAGGCAAGACTTGTGGGTAAGGGTTACTCACAATTTGAAGGAATAGACTTTGAGGAGATATTTTCTTTGGTGGATAGAATGGAAGCAATCAAGATGTTTTTCATATCTACAACACAAGGAATTTAAAGTTTATCAAATGGATGTAAAGTATGCTTTCTTGAATGGAGAGTTGGAAGAAGAAGTTTACATGGAACAACCAAAAGGACTTCAGTTGTCAGATAAACCTAATATGGTCTCCAGATTGAAGAAGGCATTGTATGGATTGAAGCAAGCTCCCAGAGCTTGGTATGTAAGGTTGATCAAATATTTGATATAGCAAGGTTCCAATAAGGGCACCGCAGATAGTAATCTTTACTTTAATGTTGAAAAAGATCAAATCTTGATAGTACTTGTGTAGGTTGATGACATAATTTTTGGAGGAAATGAAGATATGTGTAAGAAATTTGCAGAAAAGATGGAAAAAGAGTTTGAGATGTCTATGTTTGGGGAGATGAATTTCTTCCTTGGGCTATGAATCAATCAAATAGATAAAGGAATATTAATTTCAAAATCAAAGTATGTCAGAAATGTTGAAGAAGTTAGGAATGGAAGACTCCACACCAGTATGTACTCCTATGGTTACTGGCTACAAACTGAGCAAGGATGATGAATGCCCTAAGACTGATAAGAGCAAGTGTAGATCTATTATTTGTGGATTTCTATACCTAATTGCTACTAGATCAAATATCATGCATGCAGTTTATCTTGTGGCTAGATTTCAAGAATATCCTAAAGAAAAACATATTGTGGTAGTGAAGAGGATATTCAGATATTTGAAGGGCACTTTGGATTATGACTTGTGGTATCCTAAGGATGATAATTTTACATTAAGTGCTTATACCAATGAAGAATGGTATAGTTGTGTTGATGACAGAAAAAGTACTAGTGGTGGTGCATTCTTTCTTGTATGTAAATTGGTATCATGACTAACTAAGAAACAAGATTTAGTTTCTTTATCTACTACAAAGGATAAGTGCAATGTAGTAGCATCTTGATGCACACAGGTATTATGGATGAGGAAAACATTAAAGGATGTTAGAGGGATGTATGATGAGCCTATTTCTATCTTTTGTGATAATACAAGTGTAATTAACATTTCAAAGAATCTAGTGATGCATTCAAGGACAAAGCATATATCAATTAGTTATCACTTTTTGAGAGAAAAGGTTGTGGAGAATGAAGTGAATCTTGAACATGCACCTACAAAGGATCAGACTATTGACATATTCACTAAGGCTCTTCCTAAGGATACTTTTCAGTATCTCTGGGAGAAGTTGGGGGTTATTTCCCCTCCTTTCTTGAACTAGATTCATATGGAGATGCATCAATCGAGTGGATCTATGGATTCATTCTTTGTATCGACTAATGTTGATGGATACTTCTCAGGGGGAGTAGGTAGTTTCATTTTTCTAGTATGGAATAGATGTTGTCATTGTGCAAAGGTTATTGATTTGGTTGGTGTGTACTCCTAAGGGGGAGTATTCAAAGCAGTTGCAAGTATCTTGGTTCTATGTCAAAGGGGGAGAACAATGCAAAATACTTTATCCTTTACCATTGATGTGAAAGGGGGAGAGAGAGTCATGTGAAAATGTCTATTTATACAGAGGGAGAAAGAGTTGTCATGGGAAAAATAAAAAGGTTGAAAGGGGAGAGATAGAGAGAGTGCAAGGATATTGTGTATGTTATCTTTGATGTTTTTTCACATCTTGTGTTTCCATCAATGACAAAGGGGGAGATTGTTGCAAGTATGTAGGTGTTGTCATTAATGTCAATAAGCTTGTGTTGTCATTAGTGATAGTGGTGTAGTGGTTGAGAGAGAGTTTTTATTTGATTAGTTGCATTATGTTGTCATTGGTTAAGTTAATGATGTTAACCTTTGATGTTACTTTGATAAGATTAGATATTTATGGTTGTAGTATTGGTAATGATGCTGAGAATATTGAGAAATTTGATAAAATAAGGAAAATAGGATGTTGCAGAAGTGCTCTGGAGTACAAAGGTTTTTCTAGTTTTTCTTCACATTTCTTCTAGGTTGAAGATATTCTTGTGTAGTTTGGATACATTGGTTAGAGATGTTTAGGGTTTCTATATCTAGAATTTGGGCTTTTGGATCAATGTGCATAAGAAGTTTTGTTCACCAATATGTGAACTGGTTTATGTAGTGTTGCTTACAAAGGTGTCCGGGAGAAATCTTTTGGCTTTGTGTTTCTCCATAGTTGTTCTTCAGGTATTGTGGTTCTAAAGGAGATTCAATGATGTTGTTCTCTTGCCTACATCAAGAGGATTCATGGTTTGGTGCTCTAAAAGATCGATTTTAGAATTGCAGTGTTTGGCAATGTAGTGTGGGTGTACAAGTTGTGTACATTTTGAAGATGAAAGTTGTTGTGAAGGATTTTGATGGATTCCAAGATGTTAAATGAACATTTTAGATCATGATGAAATGTGGTGTGTGGTTCACACATCATCCATGGGGTTGAGGAAACATGTAATTCAAAGTTTAATGGTGTTTGCATGGGTAACGACCGACTTGGTGTTTACACTACATTCAAAGATGTTTAAATGTTAATGAAGGTAGTGTGGTGTGTGAGAGTTATTTTGGGTCCCAATTAAGTTTTGTATTGGTCCACTTTCATTCCTATCCATTGTGGGAATGCTTTGTCCTGACTCTTTTTTTATTTGTAAAGTGTAAGGTGAGTGTAGCCAACTTAAAGATGTTTTTCAAGTTGAGGATGGTGTAAATGCAGCATAAATTGATGCAAGATGGTAGTGGAATAGAATTGTGTGTGTTGTGATTCAAAATTAAGAGTAGAGTTGTGAAATGTAGTGCAAGCTATAATGCAAGGATGTTGAATGCAGTGAGTTGAGGTATCTTGATCCATTAAAGACTGCAAGTGTTGTTGGAGTTGTTGTGGTGGATTCTCTGTTACATTGAGATCATGTTCTCTGTGTAACATTCTATCTTCTATCTTCTTTCTATTTTGGTAGTGAGCCTGGGCTATGAGCCTTTATGGATAGTGTGTCCTATTCTAGTAGTGAGCCTTTTTGTACTAGTTTTGCAATTACTTATATTATGAGCTAATCCTCACAGTGTTTTTTCCCTCATTGAGTTTTCCACGTAAATTTTGGTGTTCTCTTGTGTATAGTGGTGTTGTTTTAGTTTCTATTATCTGCAATCCATGTTTAAACATTATAACATATTAAGGGTTTAATGAATTCTTATAGATCCGATTGTTGCTAAGGGTTTTGATGTTTTAATTAGATACAACTGATTCACCCCCCTCTCAGCTGTCTTGTCCATTCAACAATAATCACTCATCCTTCTTCATATTTCACACCTAAAAACCTAGAATTTGAGTATCTAAGTCATGCCACTATGAGTTGTCAGAGAAATTTGAGCATTCATCATAGCATCTAGGTCATCACATTCATCATTCATCTTGGATATTTTGCAAGCAATCATGGAGGATTAAGTTTTGAGAAATACATCATACAACACCAAGTCATCCAATAATAGAATGGTGATATTGTTTCAATTATGTTTTGGTTTGATTGTGTTAACATTAAGGTTTGATTTCTTGACTTGATTTGTAATTGTATCTCATTGGTAAGTGGATTTTATCTCTTCATTTTGGGTTCTTTGATTGAGTTATTGACTGATTACTGCTTTCCAATTTTACCCCTTACATTTCTTGGCATGCCCAGTTAGACCCACGTCCCTAATTTGATAATTCTCATGAGTTTGAGTGTTTTGTAGGTTTTTGGAACACAACTGTCATAAAAAAGGTTCACAGATGTCCAAAAAATCATTATTATTCAAGAATATGGATGCGCCCTCCTCTAATTAGGGTCGCTATTGTTAAGTAGGCCACAACTGCTTTCTTGATTTTTTATGTTTCTGATAGGGTTTTTTAGTTTTGTAGGTTAGAGGGTTGTGTTTTTCTCAAAACAAGGTCACTATTGCTCAAAAGGACCGCAACTAATCCAATAGAAGGTCGCTCTTGCACAAAAAAGGCCACTATTACATCTAGTGATCACCCTTATCATTCTATTTATAGGGTTTTAATAGAAGTTTTCCTTTGTTAGAGAGGTTATAGGTTTGCGATTGAGAAAAAGAACTGATTTTGCATGAAACTCTAGTGTGGTTGTCTCATCTAAAGGTTGCTTTTGCAAGCATATAACCACGATTGTCTCAAAGTAAAGTCACTATTGTAGGTAATAGTGTTGCATTTGTCCTTTTCTCTACTTTTTGGTTTTTCATTCTATCTTTTTGGATTTTGGATTTTTGGCTAACCCTAACTCTAACCTAGTTATTGTCTATTATTGTTTTGAGTTTTATCTAACATAATTGTGCAACATAACGTGGGGTGAAGGAAAATTTTAAAGATTAATAATCCAATTTGTGTTTTAGGTCAAATGGTCAAATAATTGATATCAAACTACTACACTTTGTTTGTAGCCCCAAAGAATTGTCATTCAAACATTATGTTTTCATTTTATTAGATTAGACAACACTTACTTTGGTGCTTAAAACAAAAAAAATTGTCATTCTTTCTAGGTCAAAGGGTGCATATCCTCTCCCCTTGCATCATTAGACGATCTTGGGTGATGAGAAATACATTTGATCTACATTTTGGGTCATCAAAGACATCTCGTATTCATATCCTCTCCCCTTGCATTATTAAACAATCCTGGGTGATGAGAAATATGGAGACACTTAAGTCTTCCCAATCTTTTATTTTAGTAGAGGGGGATTTCCTTGGGATTTCATCACCCTTGGGATGACCTACAACCTATGTTTAGGTGGGCTATATAAAAGGTGGGAAGGTGAAAGTTAGCAGCACTATCTAGTGATGTATACCATGCATGTCAATTTAGATGTGGGTGTATAGACCACATTGGGCTTGAATAGAGGATTTAGTGTCTCACGTTTCACATTATACCACTGATATTTAATGAGTCACTACGAGCCATTATATTTTAGAAGCCTTAAGACTAGTTTTCCATCGCGTCAAGTCATAGTAGTGCATCTAGATAGCATCGTCTCAAGAAGTTACTTACCATTTCTAGTCCTTGGTTGAGGTGTAAGGTTTCTTGCTAGAGTTCACGCTCTTTCAAGGCTAGGGATGTCAAGGTGGTACATGGCCTTGGCATACCCTATTCACCACTCCTTGGATACAAATTAACCTTCAGGTGGTAAGCCTACTAGAAAGAGATGTTCCTTTAATACTAGCTAGGTTGTACTTGAATGACATGTATTCTTTATGCTAAAACAATGAAACTATTAGTGAGAATTGTAGAAGAAGGCTTACCCAAAGCATCTTATCACCTTGGAGTTAGTTTTTCACCTACTTTTTCTGCTATGTGTCACATGCTATTTTAAATAAAACCATCCTAAACATCAGACCTTGAACATCAAACTTACAAATTGTCAAAACTATTATCAGACCTAAATCAGAAATTAGAGTCACCCTTGTCAAAAAACAAAGTTGCTTTTGTCTAACTTACCACACCTATCTTAGAATTCTACCACTCTTGTTAAACATCCAATTTTTTTCGCTCAAAACTATTTAGTTGGGTAAAAGTGTGACACAATTTTATGCTCTTACACTTAATAATATCATAGGATTTTCTTTGGAGATGTATATCCAATCCCTCTATTCTCTCATTGACTAAAGCATCAATGGGTTCTATAACTCCTTTCTCATGAAGGGCTAAGCCTCTTCGTTGATAGTTTAATTTTTTTACTAATATGATGAGGAATGATAAATTTCTCTTGAAAATACTCAAGAAGAGTATCATTTATATTTGGTTCCTCTCTATATAACCATTGATTAATGTATCCTTCCAACTTCTCTTCCTCTAGAGTACCTTGTGACTATAAAATAGTGGACCTATAACTCGTAATGAAAGGTGCATGTTGAGAGATTTGTTGAGGTGTTTTACCATATGAGTGTTGGGTTAGAGAGATCATGCCAACATGGAAGGTATTATACAACTTGTACTCCCCACAACATTTTCCATTAATCTTGACCTTTAGGATTTGGGATTTGGGGATGGTGGATGGAGTGGATGAAGAGTCCAATATTATGGGATTGATATAGGATGATGATGATGATCTTATGTTTGAAGGTTCGATCTCAATACCAAGGCAATGATGGTAGTGCTAGAAAGAGGCTTCCAATTCTTAGTAATATTTGAATGGATGTGAATTGACATAGATGCTAGCTTCAATGCTATTGTGGGGAAACTTGAGATATTGATGGTAAGTGAAAGGGACAAATTGCATGGCATTGATCTATGGGTGATTGAGGAGGAGGTCATAGGGAAGGTCAAGATCAATTACATGGAAAGTTGTGTAAATTAGTATTGGACCCACCTAAATTGGAAGACATATCATTCCCTCGGATTCTCTTTACATATCATAGGCCTTGATAGTGATTATATGAGTCTCTAAATCTATGGTTAAGTATCCTACTTGTTTGATAAATTTCAAGGTATACAAGTTCAAGGTCGAACCATTATCAAGTAAGACCTTTTTTTATTTGTTTTTTGTGATGAAAACCTAGATATGCAAGTCACGATTATGGGATGTATCGAGGGGCATCATTCATTATGGCTAAACTAAATTTGATAAGTTGAGGAAAGATGGTCTATGAGTTCTTGGAAGTTTTTAGGATGAATATCATTAGGAACACATGACTCTTGTAAGTCTTGGTTCAATATTTCTTTATGGATTGATGATGATCTAAGAATTCCAAGAATTGTTATTTGTGAGGGGTTCTTTCCAAGATTATCCAAGAGGTTATATTGCAATATTTTGGATGAGGGTGTGTTTGGTTTAGGAATGGTGACTTTGCAATGATGAATAGTGATAGCACACTCAGGATCTTTGGGATTTATTTTAATCATAAAAAATTATGAAGGACCTTGTGTAATTCATCCCATGATTAGTGAAATTCCATTAGGTATTGTCTATATTATGATTGGTGGATGGGAATGATTGGCCTTGAGAGAGTTTAGGAAAATAATTTTGGTATTTTCACAATCGATAACTTTATGAAGAGGATGACACTCCTACTTTGATTTCACCATTGTCAATATGGTCTTGGATGTAGGTTTTGAGCTTCATGCATTTTTTATTGTGTGACCTTTGATCCTATGATAGTCACAATATTTTTTCTCCTTATACCATGATGGTTTAGGCTTTGAAACTGTAATGGCATAAATTTGCATCCCATGTAATTTCCCATTAATTTTCCTTCATTTTAGCCTTACAAGTCCGATAATTCAAAAACTCGCTGCTTTTTCTTTTCTTTTTCCATGTGTCTCTATCATTTAGTGTCAGTGAAGGGAATTTTTGTTAGGGATATGTGCGCATTGTGAAAACATCTACACACCATGCTAAAATCTTGACAAGATTCGTGCATCAAGAAATGATAAAGACGTTATGATTCTTTGTCACCTATGAGAATAAAATTCCCTACCAAATATTGACCACCGAGAATGACTATTTGCCTCTAATTTGACTATTTGAACTTATTATATTTTTCTCTCTCAAGCTCTCTCTCAATTTGATCTCATTTTATCAAGCTCTCTCTTGGTTCTAAATTTTTTCTTTCTTTTATCCTCACCATATCTTGTTGCTACTAGCTCCATACTTGGTTTCTACATTGTCTTCTTGCTCTAGCACCATTGTTATTATAGGTTCTTGAGGCCCCACTTCATTGGCATGATGGATTTGTTCTTCTCCTTCCTCTCTTAGCCTTGATGCTTGTAGAAAGGAGGGTGATATTGTGTCTATTTGATTATTCACATTATCATTCTTGTAGAGTAGCATCTAGGTTGTCTTTTCTCTCTACTATTTTGTGTATTTTCTATCTACTTCTTTATTGGTTTTAAATATATTGTTGTCTATTGGTTGTCCATGGAGGTGTGAACACCAAAAAAGGGACTTGACTAAGGAAAGTTCCAAAACACAACCCTAAAATTTTTCTTGTTACTTTGTGTGTAGGTATTATTCATTTGCTTAGAGCTAGCTAGAGAACTAGACCTTGAATAAGTTGAAATTTTTCTTCTTTCTCCTTCATCATTACACCATTAGACTAGTTTATATTTCCTAGTTAAAGTATTCTTCTTGTACTTTGTATTTATGCATATTTTTTCAAACTATAAAAATAACATTTAGGTTGTCAGCAGACTCTGTGTGTTTCTGGTTACTACCTAACCTCTATCTATATCAGATGCCAACGTGTCTCTGAGACTCTAGTGTGGTGAAATAAAGTTATCATGTTACCACAGGACCCATAAATAGGTCATACATAAGATAAGTTCATCACATAGCATAATTAACCTACACTACCATCCTCTGGTAGAGATTTGTTTGGTCTACATTCTGAGACCCTTGTGGTTGGCTCACCTGATTCTAGAAAACATCTATCATAAGCAGAAGGGAAACAAAGTCTTTTTTTCCCTTCCTTTTCAGCTCATCCCTTCCTTTTGAACTTATTAGGTAGTATGAGGTAGTTTAGGGAAGTTCGCTCCCTTAGGATCTTCTATGACCTGAGAGTCTTGGGGGTAGTGAATCCCCCTTCTCTACACTTTGGTGCACTTGATGTGAACTATCTTCTTTCATCCCTTTGTGTCAAAAATATTTCTCTCGTGTCTTGGATGTGTCATAGATTTATGTGTCATAATGTGCTTAGCGTTGTGACCCAATCTATGACTACCAAACATGACATTGGAAGAAACCCTTTACATATAAGAATGAAATCTAGATAGGTCACTACTTGTTAATTTATTCAGAAAATCTTCTACATCTTCTGAGTTGATTCCATCTGAGTACATGAAAATGGTATCTTCACATGTATTCCTCCTTCTAAGAATTCAAGTGTTATGCCTGATATAACTTTTACCTCACATGATTTTCCACTAAAGAAGGATCCTTTCCCATTGTATGTCCATTCTTGAATTAATGGGAACATTATGACTGGTGTCATGGTCGATCCAATGAGTCAGGTGAATGTGATAATGAAGGAAACCTTGTTCATAAATAGCTTACATAAGAATAAATACGAAGAGTTGCAGGCCACTCTCCATACTCAAGATGGACTTTCTATTTCCCTGTGGGAACCATTTCTTTTTCAGTATTGGTGGAACCCAAGGCTATTGATGTGACATTTGATGTGATCCTAGAGTTTGACCTGTTCAGAGTTAGGCTAGGCATTCCATGGTTGGCCTCTATGAACAGTGTTGCCTCTGTAATCCATAAATCCTTAAATCTCCCTCACGAGGGCGATGTGCACATGGTTCATGATACTAGCTACAAACCATTGGTGTAATGTGGGAGATTCTCTTTGGATCACTTCTGGCCCACCTCAATCAAACCTATCCCTCCAAGGAGAGATTTTTTATATCGAGCTTACATTAAATATTAGACTAGGGGATTGACATTGAAAGTTAGTTTTCTAGTGTCTCTCTATGCTATTTCAATGAAGGCCTTTATGATAGCATAGTAGCGAGCTATTTCTTCTACCCCATCAAAAGGGAAGGAGAAGCTTGCTTTCACTCTAGAGCCTTCTCCTTATACATCTTCTGCTCTACTTGCTTCTGTGTGGCGAAAGGAAAAGTGTTAGGCCTTTCAATTTCCTATTCTACACACAATTCCCCAACCCACTACCTATGGAAATGGGATGCATTCATGTCGGGTCGTTCCTATGTCTTAACCTCTGTGGCCTTTGACTGTTCTTCTACCTATCCCCTAGGAAGCTAATGGGAAGAGGTCCATCGTTGAGGCTCTTATGTCTATTTATACCTTTGTTGTGGTTTCTTCTCTTATGCCTCCTCATGTTGCTCCTACTCTAGAGACCACTCTTCCATTGGTAACGGTTGTGAAGGATGCTCCTATAGTTGAGTAGTAGCCTCTAGCCTCTTCTCAAGCTGCGTCCTCTATCGCTCATAGCTGACATAACCATCTTGTGTGTGAGTGCAAGCACCATTGAAAGGTCCTAGATGTAGATCACGTCATCTCACATAATACTGAGGAGGAGCGCGTTACCTCTACTCCCATTTCTTCTCTTGCTCTACTTTCTTCTGTTGTTCCTGCTTTAGTTTTCATCACTTCTATTTTTCTTCTAGCTCCTCTAGTAGGTCCTGATGATACTCACCCCAAAAGGGTGTAGGTCTTCATCTCCATGGAGCCTCCTCTTCTGATATCCCTCTTGGACATTCCTCCTTTCTCATAGCTCGTTGACATGCCTAATACAAAGGTGGTATCCTCTGTGGCTCTGTCTTCTTCTTCCTTTGCTTCTACTTCTTTCATGGGAATCTTGCATCCTCCACTAAAGCATAAGTTGGAGGATGACCTCACCATGCATGATGGTTTTAAGAAGGGTTTTGCTTCTTCAAAACATAGTCTTTTTTGTCTTGTGTCGTCCTTGTGATAGAGGCAACCCCCACTTCCTATGAGTTGGTCACTACCCCTCTTCCTGAGGTCGATAGTGACTCTCAGGTGTTTTATCCTTCCCCCATTAAGTTGACACAAGGCATTCCTGAAAAGTGCATTTTCAACTCAATGGATGATATCCTAGCTCTTTCGTCAATTTTTGTAAGATTGATGAAATTTTCTTCATGTTAGTTGATAGTGAACTCCACAGCTCCCAAAAATACCTGCAACCAAAATGCCTATCACATTTGAGAGATCAAAGAAAAAATAATTTAAGAGGACCTCGAGGGGCCTTCTTCCTTTTCTCTTGTTGTAGGAAAGTCAGAGGGTACTATCCTTGCTATCCAACCCTTGTAGGCTTATCCTCCCCTTATTATGATCTAGATTAGGAGTAGGATGACCTATTGGTCGATGAGGACTAGGGTGGTGCCTCTTCTACATTTTTAGATTATATTTTTTTATGTGTTTGTGTTCCCTCATGCTTGTATTTTTATGTTTGTGATCCTACCTAGAGGACCATTGCTACCCTTGTTGGTGCCTGGATACAAGTGCAAAAATATATCATACATTTCTTCTATTTGTGTCATCATTCTTATATGTGTCATGATATTTCTTTTCGATATGGGGATGATGCAAAGTATTGGGGGAATTTAGGAATTCTTCTGTGTTGACCTATTTTTATTTTACTTTGCCTTCATGTGTCATTCTTCATGTTTTGAGCGATTTTGGGATTGATGAATTTTTATACGTATACTGTATTATACTATCTATTTATACCTACATATAGTTCTAACCTTGAATTCTTAGATCCCCTATCTCTTGGTTTCTTTGTCTTTGTCTCTCTGCTTCTTAATGTTGTGGTTTCAATGTGTTGTCCCTCACATGCATGGAAACATACCATAGATACATCTCATCATGTGTTGCATGGCATAGCATCTCTACATCTCCTTTCTCTCCTTAGGTTCCATGTTCTCCTCCGCACAACACACATCATCCTAAGGGGGGATATCATGCTTCTCTAATTTTCAACATGAAAAATTCTTTCAAAAGGATTCCTTGGTGTCAAATTTACTTACAATGAATTACTTAACAAAAGAATACCTTGTTGAAAATACCTTATTTTCCAAAAGGATTCTAAAAAAAGAGACTCCTTGACAAAATTTTCTTTCAAAAAGGATCCCATAAGTGAAAGAGTTTAAAAAATTTCCTTTCAAAAAAGAATTATTCTTTCTAATGAAAGAGTCTGAAAACTTTCCTTTGAAAAATGAGCATTATTTCCAATGAATTTCTTGATGAAATATCTTTCAAAAGGATTCCTTGATGAAAAAATAACTTGCAAAAAATTGTATCTTTCAAATGGTGTGTTCTTTCAAAATGGCCCCTTAGAGTCTTGATGTCTTGAAGGGTTCCCTACTGAAAGAACCCCTTTCTGAAAATTTCTTTCTAAAAATGGATTCTTTGGTGTCTTGATTTCTTGAGTAGGATTACTTTGTGTCTTTTATCTAATATTAAAAATCATGTGTCTTGGTGTTTGATGCCTTATATCTTGGCATCTAGCTTGGGAACACCCTAACTAGACCTGTCTTTTATGTGATTGTCCTGCAATGCAATTTGTAGCAGCTAGAGGCTTATCTGTCTGATCAGTGTGTGTCTTGTGTCTTATTTGATCCGATTATCTTATTATGTTGGCTTGTGTCAAATTGTGTCTCCTTGTGTCTTATGAAATTGTGTCTATTATGATAATCTTTTTTGGCTAACATGTTTGTCTGCAACCTAACATATTTATGGTGAGATTGCAGCTAGCTTTGCAAAATCGAAGACCTGCGTCATCTTCACATCTTGGTGGAGCTCCCTTCATGTCAAGGTATGCCGGATCGAAGGTCTATTTCCTAGACAATTTCAATATATTCTCTTCAACCTCTTTCTACTTTAGCTCTCATATGCATCGACACACATGCTCGCTAAAGTGGGGGAAAAATGTAATGGTGTAAGTTTGCACCCTGTACAATTTCCCATTAATTTACCTTCATTTTAGTCTTACAAGTCCAATAATGCAAAAACCCATCACTTTTTCTCCACTTTTCCACGTGTCCCTATTGTTTAGCATTGGTGAAGGAAATTTCTTTTGGGGACATGCACATGGTGTGAAAACATTTACACACTACACTAACATCTTGAGAAGATTCCTGCATCAAGAAATGGTAAAGATGTTATTATTCTCTATCAATTGTGAGCATAACATCCCCCTGCCAAATCCTGATTGTCAGGAATGACTATTTTCCTCCAATTTTCCTATTTGAACTCGTTTTCTTTCACTCTCTAAGGCTCTCTCTTAATTTGATCTCATTTTCTCAAGATTTCTCTTAGTTCTAACACTTCTTGCTTTTATCGTCACCATCTCTTGCTTCTACCAGCTCCATACTTGGTTTCTACATCATCTTCCTCCTCCAACACCATTGTTATTGTAGCTTCTTGAGGCTCCACTTCAATTGCATAGTGGATTTATTCTTCTCCTTCCTCTCACAACCTTAAGAACTCATAGAAAGGGAGGTGATATTGTGTCTATTTGATTATTCACATTATCATTTCTTTAGAGTAGCATATAGGTTTTCTTTGCTCTCTACTATTTTGTGTATTTTCTATCTACTTCTTAATCACTTTTTGATATCTTATTTTCTATTGGTTGTCCGTGGAGGTGGGAACTTTGAAGCAAGGACTTGATTGAGGAAAGTTCTAAAACACAACCCCAACATTTTTCTTGTTACTTTGTGTGTAGGTGTTATTCATTTGCTTGGAGCTAGTTGGAGAACTGGACCTTGAGTAAGTTGGATTTATTCTTCTTTCTCCTTCATCTTTTTTCCATTAGAATAGTTTATATTTCCTAGTTAGTATTCTTCTTTTTGTACTTTCCAATTTTGCATATTTTTGTCAAACTATAAAACTAGAACATACAAGTTGTAAATAGACTCTATGTGTTTCTAGCTACTACCTGACCCTCTGTCCATACAAGATGCCAACACATCTCTAAGAATCTAGCACAATGTGCTGAAGTCTAAACCCTATGTTTTCATCCTCTGGTAGAGAGACATCTGGTCTGCAGTCTAAGAACTCTATGGTCACTCACCTGGTTCCATAAAATATCTTTCATAAGTAGAAAGGAAACATAGTTTTGTTTTCCCTTCATTTTTAGCTTGTCCTTTCCTTTTGAAGTTATTGGGTAGTCTGAGGTAGTTTAGGTAGTTCACTCCCTTAGGCTCTTCCATGACCTAAGAGTCTCAGGGGAAGAAAATCCCCCTTCTTTATAGAATCATCAAACTATTGTGTTGTAAGAAAGGTAACCATGTTTCATTTCACATTTTTCTAAACACAACATCCATGGGTTCCCCAAGTGTGATTAACTTATGTTTAGGATTATTTTGATTGTTTTTCTTGGGTTTCCATTGAGTAATTGAAATAGTATTAGTTTCATGTGAAGTGTTCGTTCTTTTATTGGGGTTTTATGTTGTTTGTTTTGCACCTTTTTTGTATCAATGAAACCATCACTAATAAAAAATGTTCTTAGCCAAAAATCTACATTTGTCATTAGATTTTAATCATTACATTCTCTTTATAAATACTGAAAAAATGTTTTACAATAATGGCCTTCTCAATGGTTTCCCCCTTTTCAATTAACTCATCAAAAGTTGAATCATGTATTTGGATATGGAATGACATATCTTGATTCAACTTTTGGATAAAATATTGATGAGTTACTTTTATAGCATAGGCTAAGGAATACAACTAGAAAGTCCTCTCTATCATTTTAAATAAGCTGTAAAACTTTATCCATTATTTTGGTTATCATTTCAAAAGGATCAACATAGTGACCTCATGTTCCACATTGTAGGAGAAGTGGGAAATAAATTTCTCTGATACATTAGTGAAAGTTGAGACAAAGTCATGGGGGAAGTGCATGAGACATTCCAAGGATTTTCCTCTTAAGATTCAAGGAAATAAGCATAGTAGATATTGATAATTATAAGCCACTTCTCAATAATTCCATGAAAAAATCCTTGACATAATCACTATTGAACACCCAGAAAACTAAGAGGGGGGGTGAATCAGTATTCACTAAAATTCATTGATTTCATCAGTTTAAACATCCATTCAAAGCATCACATTAAACTTGCAATAATAGAAAGGAACATATAAAGCTTGCATCACATCAAGGAACAAAAGAACACTAGATTTACATGGAAAACCCTTGAAAGGGAAGAACCATGGTGAGGATTACCTTAGAATATATTACAACCAGTTATAATGGAGATTACAAAATGGTGGTGTAGATGTCTAAATTTGGACACTTAAGTTATCCAAATTCATCCCCTTTGTCTTATTTTAGTTAATTAAGTAATACTGCTATTATTTAATTAATATCTTTAATTCTGCCAAATCCCTAAGGTATTTAATCAATAATACCTTATCTCTTTAATCCTCCTTCCATCAATTGAATTAAATAAATATTCCATTTATTTAATTCCCCTCATCACATCCTCCATAATTTCCCACTTGCTTCTAATGAGTCATTAGTCCATCTAAGTGAGTACTTGCACAACCTTAATCATTTGATTAGCCTAACCTAATCCTCATCCTATTTATAGCATATGTCCTTGAGTCAACCTTATTAAAGGCTTTCTCCTTTTGGACAAGGCACTCCACTTCCCATGTGAATTTTTAATTCACCTTTTAATCCCCCAAGGCACTCAAAAGGAATTTTTAATTCCTTCACTTTTTCCCACATGTCCTCTATTCATTCTTTATTCTTTTCTCTCATCCCCATGAAAATATTTGAGGAATTTTTAATTCCCCACTTTTCCTCTCACCCACATGGGGACAAGGACCTCCTTTATGAGGAGATCTTGTCCAATCCCAAGGTACTTTGAACCCCCTCCATGTCATGTCCTTCTCCTTCCACCTCATGTCCACTTCACCTTTTAGGGCTATCTCACATGCCACATGTCAAGATGTGAGGGCTTGTGAGTTCTCAACTCACCTTAGCCCTACATCTTGATATTTGGTGGCTCAATCTTGACCCTCCATTTCCCCTAGGAACTCTCAAAAATCCTATAAATACCCCCTCTTTTCTCCATTTTGGGGAGATCATTTTGTGCTAGCCAAACTCTTGCAGTTTTGTTTCTCAACCAACACTTAGCCATTTTCATGATTCCAAGCATCATTTCCATCTTCACATCCTCTACTTGCCATCAAAGGAGCATACACATCCAAGATCGAAGGGCCAACCAAAGGATCGACTCAACGCAAGGTATAAGGTTCTTTTGTTGCTTTGTCTTGCATTGTTTCCAACTTAGGCTAATCTTGAGGTGTAGGTTGTTTTAGTTGTTTATTTGCACTCTTTACTTGTTGCTTGATTTCTAACGCTCACATTCGACCTATCCGAGGTGGAATCACTTTCCAAGGAATCACTATCTAGAAAGAAAGAATGGCTCATTTTCAGTGGCTAATTTCCAAGGGCTCACTACCCATAATAGAAAAAGATAAAGGAAAAGGTGGCTCACTGACAAAGGGAACTGCTAATAATGCATCTACAATATGCCAAAGATACAGTTCCAATTAAACTTTAAAAACTGAATTAACACACTTCATTTTTCACTACACCTTTCACACTTCACACTGCATCATATTTCACACTCACACTCTACATATACACATATCTCATCATTCACACAATGAATCAACCTTCCATATATATTGCAACCAACCAAAACATCAATTAGGTTGGCCTAACTACATAAATTGTGTACTACACAACATGCCATCTCAAAAATCTATTCCACACACTTTGTAGAGTAAACCAAAACTTGTACACCTCCAAAATAGCTCGTAATGACCTATAATCACTCCCATAAATCTGCTCCTTTCATACTTCAACTCCGCACGACCCAAAAATCCTTAGGTCGGCACCACATAGAAAAAGTGGTGAAATAATAACTTAATGAACCAACTATTCATTCACAGATTAAAATGTGGAATACCAAATCACTCAGCACTTGGAGCACACATACTTCTAACATCTATAAAATCTTCATCAAAACTGCAAAACATAATACTCATTAGCAGTGTAATGCAGAGCATTCCAATATGTACTTTGTAGTAGTAACACTTCCATTGCAAAGCCTGATACTCTGTCAAAATTATATTCTACTGCGAAATATATACAACCTTAAAAATTTGTATTTGAACACTTTCAACACACATCATCAACACCTCAAAACTACATGACAATTTATTACATAGCGAAGCAATGTAGACCAAAAATGTGGTTCACTATAACACTAAAATTGCACTCTGAGACTTAGTCAATTATCCACACCATTTGGTCTTCTCTAGACCAAAATTTTTGCATTTCTAGAATGGGTTGACATCAATAAAAACACCATACACCATCCATGCACCATCATTCTCATGTTTCCAACAATCTCCCCCTTTTTCATTAATGGCAAAACACTCTCACTCTCCAAAATTACTCACACTACTCCCTCTTTGACATCACGTCAAAGGGTGCACTATATCACTCTTCGTAACTGATATATATAAATGAGAGTATCTCCCTCTTTCTGGTTCTCTCCTATACTCAACATAATTCTCTAAAAATATCTCCCTTAGGAAATATTTGCATAAAAGTGGCCTCCCCTAACAATGTTATTTACCTAAAAAATGACCAAAAATGTACTGCAACACCATCAACTACTTCCACATTTATATATTGAAATAAGAAAACTGCATATACAAAACATAAATGTACACATTCAACTAGTAGAGGGTAAAATAAACTTGCAAGACACCTTCAATTTGGCAAGGTGTACCTCCTAGTCTCTCTTAAAGCTACCTCCCAATCCTTCTTAGCAAAGGAAAGCAAGGAATTTTGACTTTCATACTACACAAGGAGGTCTTCTTCTTTCAAAGAACTAGGAACCAAATCCTTTTGTGTCACCTTCTTTGCACTAGCTAAAACTCTAGTTAAAGATGTAAGTCTTGCACTTACGAAATCTTTGAGCTGACTGTATTGCATTATGATCTTCTATTTTTGTTCTTGTAGTAGGAAGAATTGACCATGCATATTTTCAATAGCTGCCCTTGTAGCACCATCTGCATCATTTACTAGATCATATGCATTGAAGGCCTAAACATTTTGTGACTCAATTGAGTCCATTTGATATTTTATGCTCCATGTAGAACTAGGCCATTTCATGCAAACACAAAAACAATACATTAGCTTCTTCCAAGCATTTTTATATTTCCTTCAAGTTACCTTGTAACTTGCCATGTGTTGCACTACATTTATCAAAAATATCATTCAATCTCTTATCATTGACCTTCTTTGCCATTTATTTCTCCAAATTTTCTTCTAAACCAACAAAATATTCCTTAAAGGAATCTAACAACAACTTCAAATTTTGTACACCAGATAAGGAATTATCAATAGTTGCTCCCAAAATGTTGTCTTGTAACACTTTACTACTTCTACCATTTGTACACTCTTATGGTGTGTTTGAAGTATTTCCTTCCTTATGGAGGCATGGAAAGCATTATCAAGCTATAACTTATGCAACAGAGAAATCTTATCCATATCTACATGTCCTTGTTGTATTGGAATCTGCAAGAGCTATGCAGAAACCATCAGTTCAAACTATAGTTGCATGCCCAATAAATCTTTCAAAGAATCTCAAGAAGCTTTGGAGGATTCACCAATAGTTTTATCAATTTCTCCATTCTTATTCTCACTCTTGTCCTTATCTCCATTAGCAGAACATTATTCAACATGATTTTCTTCTTTTGTCAAGTTCTCACCATCCAGAGGAGGCAAGTTTTCTTCTTTTTGTGCCTTTGTCTTCTCTGAGACTTCTTGTTTAACTTCTTCTCTCTGCTCAACATCTTTCTCCATATATGGAGGGGATAAATTCTAATCATTTAAAGCTTCATATTTCTCTGAGACACTCTATTTATCATCTTCCTTTTCTTCTTCAACAAAATTCTCCACATCCGGAGGAGTATCATCTGTTACCATGTCTTCTTGATCATCCTCATGCTCAGGTACATGCTCATGTTGTTCAATATCAAGTTCATTACTTTCTGAAATAGGTGTGTCATGCTATAATGACCTCCCAAGAACAAACTAATAAAACACAATTCTTTAATGAATCAAACTAAAGCTCGAGTCCCATTTTAAAACTAAAATTTGTATGAGCTAAATAATATTAATTAATTCAGATGTTTTCTTCAACAAGAGAAACTATATATAATGATTCACAAAACCTTACAAACTCATACAATTGAGTAGCATTTGTGCAACCATAATACAATTTAATGCTTGGAATAGAATGAATGTCTTACATAAAACTAGAATTTAATCAAATGAATTACAATGATTGCAATTAGAGACTCTTTTCAATCAACAAACTATTAACACCAGATAGAGCAACCTAGTCCTACTCTCCTCCTATCCATAGGATAGATAAGTCCACCTCCGAGTGGGAGACAAATTCTAAATTCCCAAAACATATTAAAAAAACAAAACAATATAAACATGGACTCACACACAAAGAATTCATTCACAAAATTCTTGTTAAGGGGGAGAAGGGGGATTCCCTTCCCTCTTGGGGCACAACATCTTTTTTTTTGTGTAAACATTTAACTCCATATTCAACACATAACCTCTGTCATCCATCCAAAACCAAATTCTTCCATTCACAAATCTTCCACAACCAACCACTTCATACTCCATCCAACAAATAGCTCCATTAATACATATATATATATATATACATTTTATTAGAAATCCCCAAGAGAGGCTCCACACCCTTCTCAACCCCAAACGAAGGAGGCTCTAGTCCCTTAGGTGAGATCAACTCCTTATTTACACCCAAACCCCCATTATGCAAACAAGACTCCACACACAACAATTTTTTTAACATAAAATCACAATCAAGGGAGAATTCGAAGACATCACTAAAATTATCAATAAAATGCAAAACATACCTTGGCTATCCAAGTTAGGATTAGTCTAATAATCTGACCAAAGTATTTGATTCCTTCTCCCAACAAAAATCTATCTACCACCTATTCCTTCAGCCCATTCCCAAATAAGAAATTCCCCCAATTGAATCCATAAAGAAAATTTTGCCCCAAATGAAGTTTGTGCTAAAAAAAAGATTAAGACAACCAAACTGCCCATCCCCTTCATCATACTAATTCCCTCTATAAAATAGAATTCCCCCCAACTCTTCAACTTCCCTCAAAATACAATCCAAATGAAAACATCATTCAAATGAAAACATATTTCCCTCCAGAAATAAACTAACATAAAAATAAAATTACTCTTAAACATTAAACCCCCCTTAACAAAATTAAAAACCAATAATTTTTTTTTAGCATTTGGACTTTGTCTCTAATTCTTAAAGAACCTAGACTTCCCACCTACAACATCTCATTAGAAGCATTAGTACATTCTGAAAATTATAATCAAAACATTAAATATAAACATTGAAATTTTCTAACATCAAATAATTATAAGATCTATCATAATAATTAAAGAAATTTATTTTTACAAAAATTAAACATTTAGCCAAAATACTTTATGATCAAATTATTTTATTAAATGAACATATTATATCATTTATAAGAAAATAAATATCTACACATGCATATATAAAACATTTATGTCCATAATCCAAAATGATATATCCAAAAACCAAAATCTCAACATCAACCATGTCCAAAACACCAAACTATATAAATATAAAGTCAAATCAAAGTCTCTAGAATAATACTAGATATGCCTCACACATGTTGCATTTGATCTTCACTATCCAGAGATATTCCCAAATCTTTTGCAAGCTTTTCAATATTCCTCAAAGTCTCATTCTTCATTATTTCAATGTATTCCTTATCTCTGCTCATTAGAGTGCTAACTCTTTGCTTTGTCTTGTGTTTTTTGATGTATAGTTGAGACAATTTAACTCTATCCTCATGTGCCAGAGAAGAACTAATATTCTCCAAGGAAAATTCCTTTATCTTTGCATCCTCTTTAGTAGCCTCTTGCCTTCTTGCAATTAAATTTTTTTTCAGATCATTAGGCAATTAATATTCTATCTTGTGTAGGCTAGTGTCAAATGTTACTATGTACTTGACAATAGTCTCTTCAATTGTTTCCTTATCTTCATCATTAGTATCCAAAAATATTTCAGTAGTTTCCTTCAGCATGCCAAACTCTACAATGCTACTGAACAATTCTTCAAACTTCATGGGACAATTCTCCCTAACTAGAGGATTATTTTCTTTCTTCTTTCCCTTATCTTTAGCTAATTCTTCTTTTTCTCTTGGCTTGGAGATCTTTTCTCTTTTCTAAAAAATAAAACATTTCTTTTCTTTCTCTACTTCTTCACTTTTAGTGTCAACTATATCAACTTTTGTTCTCTTTGCACTTGTCTCTTCCTTAGTGGCTTGATACTTCTTCTTTTGGATCAACTATGGTTGCTCTTCTTCTACATCTTCCTCATCTTCATAGCTAATGTATCTCTCCCTGGTGGCCTTTTATTGTCTTCTCTTCTTTGTAGACATCTATTACAAAGATGGGCCAGATGTTTCTTTCTTCTTCAAACTTCTTGTAGGCTTTGTTCTAGATGATTTAGGAATAGTAGGAGAGGGGGCAGAGGTCCTAACTAACCTTCTTATACTTGGAGTACCCTATGGAGCAATAATAGTGGCTTTGGATTTCTCTGCAAAACCCTTGGGTGTGTTTTCCATCTCCTCCAACTGAGTTTTCAACTTCTCAACATTCTCCTCAATGTATTTCTTGTTCTTTTCTAAATTCACCTAATTGGATTTCTCTGCATATGTTCCAAATCCATCCATAGATGGATCTCTTGGTTTTCTCAACACAAATTTTACAAAATATGTAAGCTCTACTTCAGTTACCTCATATCCAAGCTCTAGAACCCAAACTATTTTGGGTTCAACTATTTCTATAAAGTAGTAATCTATGCTAACCATGAAGGTTATATCACTCTTATAATTTTCAACTACACTTCTCATAATTTTGTACATTTCTTACATTTTCCCTTGAAATATCTTAAAGAAACCCCACAACATAGATTTTTGGGTTTCTAGGTTTCCTAACCTTCTCAAATGATCTCTTATTTGAATTTAAATTGGAATATTATCTAACCATACAATGTTCTTTGCTCCAAAAATTTCTCTAAGAAAGTAAAATCGTAAATATATAACGAGGGTACCATAGCAGAAAGGGTACCTTAATTCTTTGGTCTTGTACAGGTTCTCCATTAATTGTTGTTTTAGGAGATCACACAAATCAATCTTCACCTTTTTTCACCATTTGGTGAGCTATGTGGATTGCGGTGGCCAACATAGAGTTCTCCCCATTTGTATATAAAATTTTGTACCCAATCATCATAGATGCATACTTCACCACCAAATCATCTATATCATTCATCGTTAGGGCTCATTTATCAAACTTTTCTCCGGTGAGATTCATTACCACATCATTATTTATGGCCTTTAGTGTTGGAACTGGTCTATTTGAGCACAAACCTAATTGCTTCTTTGTTTATTATGTGTGGCATATCCAACCACATGAATTTATTATGAATTCAACTCAACACATATTTAACTCACTCATCCTCATAGCAGAAATTAGGAAAGTTATTCCATACATCTAGTTTCTTCTCCATTAAGCTCTTTAATTCAGGTTTTAGTTCAAAGTCATCTCTAGTCAACACGTTCACCTAATATTCCACCATCTTTAGATGATCACACTCTTCCAATTTAGTAGGAATATAGATCCACACATCCTCTATGTGCATCACCGCATATTGAACCCTCAATAATGCACCTTCAAGATATGATTCCATATTTTTTAATGGGTGCTTCTTAAATTTAGGTCTTGGTCACTCCAAAACATCAATAACTTGAGGAGTAAACATATTGAATCTTCATAGCGTTAGGGTTTGCAAGAAAAAAAGTGATAAATACCTTTGGAGTTCACTAGTACAGTTTCAGATAACACTTCAGAATCACTTCAAATTTCCTTTTCTCTACTCTCCACTTCAATTTCTCAATTAAAAATAAATTTAACATATGCGAAATTACATATAGTCTTTTCTAGTGACCTAATATGCATTGATTGTAGCAAATAAAGTTAGGTCGAAAAAGTGGACAAACTTTTACTATGTCATCATAAGCACCTTCAATCACTCCACAAATCTTTGTAACAAGATATATCACACTAGAGATACTACCAATAGATCAACCATGTCAATATACACATGTACAGTGTATTAAAGGCATCAACACCACATCTTTGGAAGATGCATTGAATGTTTTCTGTTAAAATCCCCCTAAGCCAAAGCTCATTATCTAGTTTCTAGAGGAAACATCTGCACTAGAGGCGAGCACAAACTCACTCTTCACATCACTCTCTTCCTTTTTCTTCCATGTCTTGTTCGTTTCCTTCTTCATCTCAACCATATCAACCTTCTTTATCGAATCAATCTTCTTCTGTGAAATAGAGGTTTTCACATTCTTACTTCTACAAAACTTAGCTATGTGTCCTAGCTTATTGCATTTGTGACATATGACACATTTTTGTTGAACAAACTTCTTGCATTCTAGATATGCATTCAAAAGAATTATTCCAAAATCCATTGCATTGATAGAAGTAACCATTGAATGATTGAAACATCATACCATTATTATAGTCATTCATCATCTCACTTTTGCATTCACTATCTTTATGACTAAATATTTTGCATGTATAACACTGACCGGGAAAGGATTGAACATTTTGATTCATTCTACTTTTACACTCTACCGTGCTCTATGTCTAAGTTTAGTGCATGAATAATAGTAACTATTAAAATATGAATACCTTTATGCAACAGGTTGTTTGATAGGTGGTCTTTTGAAATATTTCTTCTGGTTCTAGACCTATCTGGAATTTCTCTTCTTATCATTCTTCTTTTCATTATTGTTTGAAGTTTGATTATCCTTTGAAATTTCTCCTTTTTCAATCCCTAATCCTTCTTTGTCCTTAGAATCCTTTTGATTTCCAATCATTTTATCAAGCAAGGTGGATCTCTTCTTAAATTTGTCTTCTTGAATATTTTCTTTCTCCAGATTTGATCACAAAGTCACAATCTCTTATTCAAGCTTTGAACATCTTCAAAATTTTCTTTCAATTTGGCATTCAAGTAGTCTTCAACTCTTTTTCCTTCTTCAACTTGCACTTTCAAACTGGCAATTGTCTCATTTGTTTCCTTAAATCTTTCTTTAGCTTTCTTGAGTTGTTCCCTCAACTTTTAGATACACTCATCTACATCTTTAATATTCTCTTTCAATTCTCTATTCTCAAATTTTGTTTTATCAAGATCATAAAGAGCTAATTTGAGTTCTCCTTCCATATAAACTTCACAGTCTTCTTCAGTAAACCCTTCAAGGATAATCTCTTCTAGAGGGATAGGATAATTCCTTGTAGTCATGTGTTCAACCTCCAAGATCTACCTCAATGATCAATCCAAAATGAACCAAGCTTTGATACTAATTATTGAACACCTAGAATATTGAGAGGGGGGTGAATCAATATTCACTAAAATTCATTGACTTCATTAGTTTAAACATCTATTGAAACCATCACATTAAAATTGCAGTAATAGAAAGGAAAATATAAAGCATGCATCATATCAAGAAACACAAGAACACCAGATTTACATGGAAAACTCTTGAAAGGGAAAAACCACAATGAGGATTATCTCACAATATATTATAACTGGTTACAATGAAGATTACAAAATGGTGGACTCACAGTCCAAGGACTCATTTTCCAAAAAGAAAAGAATGACTCACTACCGATGGCTCAATTCAAAGGGCTAACTACCCATAAATGAAATAGATAGAGGAAAGGGTGGCTCATTTCCAAAGCGAACTCCTAATAATGCATCTACAACATGTCAAAGATATAGTTCTAATTAAGCTCTGAAAATTGACTTAACACACTGCATTCTTCATCACCACCCCTTTCACACTTTACACTACATCATATCTCACACACACATTCTACATATACACATATCTCACCATTCACACAATGAATCAACCTTGCATATATACCACAACCAACCAAAACATCAATTAGGTCAACCTAATTACATAAACCATGTAATACACAACCTGTTGGATCAAAAATCCATTCCACATGCTTTGTAGAATAAACCAAAACTTTACAACTCCAAAATAGGTTGGAATTATCTATAATCACTTCCATAAATTTTCTCGTTTCATAATTTAACTCTACATGACCCCAAAATCTTTAGGTTGGTATGATAGAAAAAATTGTGAAGCAATAACTAAATGAACCAATTGTTCATTCACAGCTCAACACACAGACTACCAAATCACTCACCACTTGGAGAATACATGCTTTTAAAATATATAAATAATTCCTCAAAACCACATAGCATAATACTCATTTGCGGTGGAATGCAGAGCATTCCAATATGCACTTTGTACTAGTAACACTACCATTACAAAGCCCAATACTTTGTCAAAATTATCTTCAAATACGAAACACATAAAGCCTTGAAAATTTGAATATGAACATATTAAATACACATCATCAACGTTGTGTGACAATATATTACATAGTGGAGCAATACAAACCACAAAACTGGTTCACTATAACACTGAAATTGCACTATGAGATAGCCAATTATCCACACCATTTGGTCTTCTCCAGACCAACACTTCTACATTTCTACAATGGGTTAACAACAATGGAAGAAGCATACACCATCCATGCACCATCATGCTCATGTTTCAAACAATCACGTGGGTCAACCTTCCCTTTGTATTTAGCAAAATTTGGAATTTCAAAGTGTTGACGGAAAGAGGTCATTGAGATTGAAGGATGAAATGGGTAAGTGTAAAAGTCTTTGAACTTGAATTATTTCTTGGTAGTTTCCACTTGTATATTATTAAGTTCCAACTTCATGTATTCCCTCTCTTGACTAATGATTGATATAGGCTGGGTAACTATTTGATTAACACTTGGAGGTTTAATGTATTGACCCTAAGGATGAGGATTATGGTATGATGGATTGGATGGTGAGTTGAAGGAGAAAAAACCAAGATAAGAAGATGATTGTGGTTGTGTAGTGTGATATGTATGTGGCACGGAGGATACATAATAAGTTTGTTGGATGTAGGATGTAGAGGCTTGCACTATGTAGGAATATTGGGGAATGTAAGGAGGAGGTTCTTGAGGGATATGGTATGAAAATAATTGAGGGATGTAGGAGGCTAGTTATTAGATGCAAGATGAGGAGGATTGAGGGATGTAGGAAGAAGATGGTTGTGGAATGTAATATAAAGAGGATTAAGGGATATATGTGGTTTGAGGTGGAGTGGTATATATGGAGGATGAATGAGGGATGTAGGAAGAAGCAAGGACATGTTGGGATAAAGGAGTTTGCAATAAGTTGGAGGATGGGATAGAAGAAAGAATGAAAATGGAGTGGATGTAGATATGGGAGGTAAAGATGGTTTGGAGAAATTTGGAGTTGTTGGCTCAAGAAATGATGGAAACTATCAAAAAACAATTATTTTGGTATTTTCTATGTTTTAGTAATTTGCATTTTTTGAGATATTGAAAGAGAAATTTGGGGTTGAAGCTACTGTTAGTCCCTTAAATTAAATAGCTAAAGGTATTAGATTTAAGGGAGTAACATTATATCTCTTTGAGACCTTTCTAATGAGGTGGAGAAGTCCTCAATCCAACCAATAGGTTGAAAGTGTTGCAAGAGTTTCACCCTTGGTTTCCTTGTGTTGTGCAGTGTGGTGCTTGGGTTTGTGACATGGCTTAACCACCTCTTGTGGATCTTGGATCTTGTATAAATATGGTGGTTTTATTGGGCATTGATAGGTTGATCTTTTGGTGTAACGATAGTCGCTTGTGCAACAATTGGTATCAGAGCCGAGGTCACAGGTTCGAACCCATCACTTGTGCTGGAGGGGATTGTTGCAAGAGTTTCACCCTTGGTCTCCTTGTGTTGTGCAAGAAAAATCTTGGTTTCATGACATGGCTTAATCACCTCCTATGGATATTGGATCTTGTATAAATCTAGTGCTTGTATTAAACATTGATAGGTTGATCTTTTGGTGCAACGACAACTTTCTGTGCAACAGAAAGTTATGACCCCGCAAAGTTGGGGTACATAAATTCACATGTTTTTTTGAAAATTTTGGTTTATTTGTTTTTTATAACCAACTGTTCATTTTGAATTCCTAAGGTTGTGATGACTGTTGATATTCCTTAGTTTGTATATAGTCTTGATATTTTAAATAAAACAATAAATTTGAATGCATACAACTCATTTTCATGAGTTTGATATATTTTCCATTGAAATAACAATATCACAGGTTTTCATTTACACCAAATATTGTAATTTGAATTCATAATCAGATTCAAATCAAAAGATCTAGTGATATGAACTATATTTTGTATTTTTGATGATTACATGGGAGCGAAAGGTATATTGAGATGGATTTGTGATATGGGAATGAGATTATAACTCAAAGCTATGGGGGGTGTGGTAGATGAAGTAGGGTCATAATTATGGGTGAATGGGATTTGAACTTATACACTATTTCTAAGGATCGGATCTTGTGCTTGCAAGTTAACCCATAAATTGTCAAAGATGTGTTTGAGAGACATTTATCTAACAATAACTCTTAATTTAGATATATCAAAGTCATGATGAAGTTTGGCACCTCAATTAATGAGCTCTTCCAAGATGTATTCCTTCCTATATTCAATAGATCATTCAATCAAACCTCTTTTATCAAGATTGTTCATGAAATCATAAAATATAGGAGAGAAATCAGGTTGAGCTATCATTTCCTGTTTAGTTGATTGTTTCAGTTGGTTTGATATCTCACCTCCCAGATTCGAGTAAAAAATGTTGTCATATCTAGGCATCCCTGTAGCCCAATATTCTTGTTGCTCCATTTATTTCTTTGCCTACAAACATGTAACAAGCATGAAGGTGAATTATATGGATGTGATTGGTTGGATGAAATTGAGTCATATTGGATGTCTCCTAAATTCAAGGACATAGTTAAATTGGTGGATTGATTATTAGATGGGTGGTTGATTACATCCTCTTAACTATGGTCAAGATCCTATGTTAAAGTTTCATTGGATGGATTTTCCTACTTGGGATAAGCTAAGTTCTCAAGCAAAGGGGATGTTGATCAAACTATACCTTTGGCTCAAGGAGAAATAGTTTGGACAATAGATTACTAACTTGAGATAGGAAAAGTTCTCAAGAAAACATTGTGATGGGTGATTTGATTATGATTTAGGATCTCATTAAGTTTTTGAGGTTGGATATGTGATACTAGATGGTTTAAGTGTTGATTTGATGGGTTTAACTATGTCCTTGTTCCAAGAAGGTGATGTTTTGAATAAATTTATGGTGTTTGAGATGATGAAAATGAATCGTTTAGATTGGATATGGGGTGGAGAAATTATTTGTTTATATTTTTGACTTGGGAGGCCAATATATTTCATGTGGAACTAGGTATTTTATCTCTATTTTGTATGGGAGTATATTTGATGAACCAAAAAATAGATTTTTTGATTTGGGAACATATTTGTTGATCTAAGTTTTGACCATTTTCAAGTAATTTTAGTTTGAAAAAATTAGAGAAAAATCCATTAACCGAAACATGGAGAAAATTTTCTGATTTAGACATGAATTCACCAAGCTAGGTTTTAAAAAAAAATTGATGAAAAAAGAATAGCTAACAAAGGGAAAATGGATTAGTTGATTGACAGAGTAGATCTGTTGATAGGATGATAGATTCCTTGAATTATAGTTTGACACTTTTAGAATTTTGGATGACTAGAAAATGTTGATTAAGCGGATCTATGGAAACACATAGTAGATTTATTGATAGGAGAAAAAACCACTAAAAGATAAAGTGGATTCACTGACTAATTAGATTGCTTGGAAAAATGATTAGGATAGTAAACAAAAAGATAATATCCAAGATGTAGACTGGACTAAGGACTCAAGATATGCATGGGTTTAACACATAAATACACACCAATCATGTTCACATTCCCTAAGATTATTTAGGTGGGTGATACAATCATTGTATGGGCTCATATAACAAGGCTAATACCTTCTACTAGATGAGGGATAGATAGGGACAATCACATACACATTAAGTCCCTTACAAAGGAGTATCTAAAAGAATCACCCAAATGGGTTCTCTATCAACATCTAGAGGTACATCATGAGTAGATTCAAGGTATAATACAAATCCCTTTCACCACACTAACTAACATCTAAAGTCCTTTGTCTACTAAATAAAACATACTAATGGATATTCCATGAATAAAGGGCCCATCTTTAAATGCTTGAGCTACTAGGGTCTCTCTTAGATTCTTCACCTCAAAAGTCTCAGTGGACCAAGGGTCTTGGGGCTCAACTAAACATAATGATGGCCACTCCTTGAGGTACAAATCTCACTCCCTCCATTTCTATACCTAACCAAAATATTTTGTTGAGGTCATCATTTTGGGGTGATGAAATCCCCAATCAAGCCTCCTAAAGGTAAAGAGACATTTGACACTTTTGATCTACAAGATCGAATGAAGTGCACGGAGAGAACATATGTGTGATCAAAACCTCTTGGGATGGACTCATAAGACTTGGATCAAATTATTGCTTCTAATATTTAGGCTCACCAAATGGTGCAAGGAGAGAGCATATGCCTATAAGTGATCCCAAACATAACAAACAAGATTATTTGACCCTTTAAGTTATCTTAGTGTGCCTAATTTAGTGATAAAACAAAGTCTTTAATGACAAGGATACAAATGATAACATTAGTAGTTTTATATGCTTAGTCTTTGATTAATGGTGGTTGCAAAAATAGTGTTAGATTGATCATGTGAATAACGAGTTAGTTGGTCAATGCCCAAAATGATAAGAAATTCAAATGAAAAGCAGTAAAACCAACAAAAAAGTATACTTGAAATTTTTTTCAATCCATAGAGTGGACTTATCGATTTAGATACATGATTTCCTAAGCCCTAAGTTCACACAACCTCCAATTTGCATATCACATCTATTGATCCATGATGTATTCACTTGAATGTGTGACTTAGTTTGCAACAAATAGATTCCTTGAAGTGTAAGTGCATTTGTTGATGCATAGAGCACTTTCATCAATCTAGATTTATATTCATTGTTCTACACTTGAAAGATGTGAAACATTGAAACTTCCAACTGTTTTAGTCGACCCATAATGTGGGTCCTATTGGGTATGCCAAAAATGTGTGCATGAAATTGTGCCAATATGAATGAATAAACCAATTAAAATTGAGCAAGCTCAACATCAAACAACCACTAAGATTGGGCTAGGAAATTGAAACAATCATAAAATTTAGCAATAAAACATCATACTAGACTCCCTTTTGTAGTATATTTTCACATGTTTGTGTAGGTTTTTATTTTCCTAGTGGATTAATTTATTTTCCCTTAGTCCTAGGTTTTTCCTACACTTTTATTAAGCTTACTTAGGATAATAAAGTGAGTTTATTATTTAATACTAGAAGATAAGTGATGTGGTGTTCCCTTTCTTAAAGGGTGAAACACTTTCCACTTTTGGTGGCCACTTCCACTTTTGGTGGTTAATTCCTACTGGTTGGATTTTCCACCTCCATCATATCCTTAGTTCTATATAAACTCACTACCTAGCTTTTTTTTTCATTGATTCTTGCATACTCTTGCATACTTTGGCATACATTTACTTTGATGCATGTAATCATTATTTTGTAGATTTTATTTGAGCTCCTAATGCAATCTTGTCATCTTGAAATTTGTACATCTCTTGGAATCTCAGGTCTATAATTGTGTTATTTCATTTACAGTTTTATAACTTATCTCTCTCATAGAAAAATCTTGGTTATTCATTTATTTCAGATTTCTAACATGGTATCAAAGCTTAGATTTTGAGAGTTTTGAGTACATGGGTTCTTTATTAAGAGATTGGAGTTTTTTGTATGATCTTGTATATTTTCATATTCTTTTCTCTTGTGTTTCAATACAATCTAGATAATCAAAATGAAATTATGAAGATCTATTAATCTTATATTTGCATGTATGTTTTTGGTGAGATCTGGTGATTGTAGCCATTCTAGTTATAGTGAAAATATTTTTGTTGTCTCATTGCATCTGGGAGGCTCGAGAAAGTCATATCTAACTTTTGTTTCACATAATTTGGCTACCATATGACACATTAGCAAACAAGGGTTTGAAGCTCAGATCTAGCAACCAACATTTTATTAGAGTATTTTTGGCCCAAACAGACCTTTTCATTATGCTTAGATAGTCCAAAAACCCCTATTTTCATATAAAAATTATCCATTTTTATACTAATTTGATTTTTGGCAATTTTTTATTTTGCTAGGGGGGTTGTCACTATAGGCAAAATTCAACCAATTTAAAAAAATCATCTTTCCGACAAATGTTCATTTTTGAAAAATGAGATATATTATTGAAAAGATGGAGACAAGAAATTTTCATCCACAAAGGTTTTGAAAAGAAATTTTTGTATTTCTACTAGATATTGTAGGTTGAAGCTGTTTGCTGCAATTTTTTTTGAAAAAATCACAACTTTCACCCAAGAGCTCCATTTTACAAAAATGAATAGGAGTTAGAAAGGTATCGAAGAGTACTACATAGTTATAGAACTATTTTTTCCATATTTTGTCTCAAGTTCATTTCTATACCAAGATTTGTAATTTTGACCATTGTCAGCCTATTGAGCATTGTATCTTGGAAAAAACTTTGTAAATGCACTAAATCATAAAGTTTTGACATTGTAATATCTTGGGGGTGATTTTTGAGACTAGTGAAAAGGGGGTGTCTCTTGATGTCTCTTTTTACAATCACTTAAAGTGGATTTTTTGTATCAATCTTGGGGGGATTGTATAGGCAATATATCATCATGAACTAAGATACAGTTCCATTTATGGGGGGTTAAGCATGTCTCTTAAAAAAAAATTCCATCCTTATATTTTCAAGCTAACTTCAAAGAATTATTTATCTTGGAAACAAGTGATAAAGAATCATTTCCTTGAGCATGATCTACTACCCTATCTTCTTGGACTTGTTCTTGAGCCAAGTGACTGTGATCAACATAATGTATGGTTTAACAATAATGACATGGTCTATGGACTAAAATGTCTTACTATTTTTGAGGATATTCTACATCATGTAGAGCACATTGAGTTCCCTTTCACTACTTTGTCCATCATCCAATAGTTGCATGGAGACATTAGATATTCATCTAAAATTGGTGTTTCCTTGGATAACCATGCTATTGTGGGTGATACTGAGCCTTATGTTACCCATATCTTGTGTGAACAAATCTTGTGTACATAATCAATTCATTGATACCCCATCAATAATACCTATTTCTACTTCAAATTCTTGAGATGATTCTTTGAAGGCTTCTAGTGATTCATTGCAATAAGGTCATTTATGTCTTCTAGATTCAATCCACTGGGACCAATTTTTACTAGAAATATCTTGTTTGTTTGTAGAATCCCTAATTTTAGATCTAGATAACACTATTGAGGATATACGTCTTCTCTTTGAGGACCACTCTTTTGTCCTTGCATATGTTTCTACTTCAGAATTTAGTGTTGCTTCTTCAAAAGATTTCAATGACTTCTTGCAACATGACATACATAGTCTTTCAAATATAACTCCGTGGGATGATTTCTTGATAGGTATTTCAAACTTGTTTATGGAGTCTCACATTTCAAATTTGGAGAACATATTCGAGGGGTTATATCTCCTCTTTGATGACAATCATCGCACAACTATTATCAAATCATTAGTATCTTTGGATATTGTTCAACATTAAACTACACACAGTCTTGGAAATTATCACTTTCTTCTTTGATTGTGACATCACCATATACCATGGAAAAGGAAACACATGAGAAGACTTCAAAGATTTCATATATTTTTCACTTTCTTCCTACATATTACTTTCAATACTAGAGAGATAGATTGCATACACCATTGGTTTTGTTTCTTCCTAAAGGGAGGAATGTTGTTCGATGATCATGGACCATCTTCTACATCCAGATTCAAGCATCTACCATTGGATTTATTTGGAGGAACTTCTTTGTCCTTCCACTTTATTTCTCTATCTATTATAGGGGGAATACTACCTTTTGTGGGATGGGGCTTCTTCTTCTTTGGGGGTGAGGGGATTTTATATGTACATGGGTACCTAACATGGCCTCATTTTCTAGGACCAATCATATTTTACATCCTCCTAAGTTGCACTTAAGGGGCCTGTTAGTGTAGGTTTTTATTTTCCTAGTGGGTTAATTTAATTTTCCTTAGTCCTAGGTTTTTCCTACACTTTTTTTTTTTCGGCAAAAGTGGCAAGCCACTAATATTTTATTATATAAATATTTTAATTTTACAAAAAATGGTTCAGGGGGGCATACTAGTAGGAAAGAACCAGTAAGAAAACCTCCAGTTATTGCCCCAGTAACAACAGGATAGTTGCATGGACTAATTACATCATTTGAACAAAAATGATGGTAGTTCAAAATGCAGCATTGACTCAGTCTAACCTAAAAATGAGCATTTACACATCCCTTACAAACCAACTCAAAATGAGTTTTTTTCCCAAGCCATACATAGATGAAACATTTAAAAGCCAAAGTTAAGACCCAATAACCCTTACAAAATAACTCAGAATGAGTTGTAACACAACCCGTACAAATATTTTAACCCCAAAATATAACTCAAAAAGACCCATTATGAAAGACCGGAATGCTAATAGTGATTTCTATCAATGACCACTTGATTATTCATTGATTTTTCATCCATGCCTTATGTATGTAAAAAATTTCTCACCACAAAGCTTCGAGCATTACCCCTTGGCTCCAAGTGTAATGGTAACCAAGTCATAGCCCTTACAGAAGAAGGCATGCCAACCTGATGATCATCAAGACCTTGATTCTGATCTTTTCGACCTCTATTCAATGGGTGGTTTAAAGAATTTACCCGTAGTTGTAGGTCTAACTGCAAGCCTTGATTGACAAAACACAAGTTGTGTGAATGAAGGAAAGACAAATCTTGTTTTTCCTACACTTTTATTAAGCTTTCTTAGGATAATAAAATAAGTTTATTATTTAATAACTAGGAGATAAGTGGTGTGGTGTTTCCTTCCTTAAAGGGTGGAACACTTTCCACTTTTGGTGGTACATTCCTATTGGTTGGATTTACCACTTCCATCATCTCCTTAGTTATATATAAATTCACTACCTAGCTTGTATTTTTGTATGTATCGAAATTTAATTTTTTTTGTTGGATCAAGAACTCCAATATCTAGTGCACTAATATTTTTCAATTTCTTTTTTGATAATCTGCTATTTTTCCACATGTAGAATAGAGAGCTTGATTTTCGATGAAAAACCTATGTTTAATCAAACTAAAAAAAAATACATAATAAAACCAAAACATATTAAAATTATATTCATTGGATAGCTCGTTCTGAGGACTACCATCATCTAGTTGGGTCTATGAAGTCTCCTCCATTTTTATCCTCAACTCGAGCTTTGAAGGGAAAAATTCTGGAGATTTTTGGTGCTAGAGGGGGAGAAGGGGGGAAAGGGGGTTCTAGTGAACTAGGGTTTGCTAGAACCAATGGGTTCACTCGAACCCCCCTGGTTCAAGAGAATCCCCCTTTAATACAATTAAAAAATCAGCCCATTAAAGGGGGGTTCACTCGAACCCCCCTAGTTCTATTGAACCCTTTAGGGGGTTCTAGTGAACCCTCCTAGTTCTAGCGAACGCTCTAAAGTGTTTTCCATCCAAAAATGCATTTTTCCTTCCTTCAATGGAATTGTAAACCAGTTTTATGGGTTTACCCTTATTCTACAATTTTTTTGAGATCTTAATGCAATCTTGTCATCTTGACATTTGCACATCTCCTAGAATATTGGGTTTGTAATTGTGTTGTTTCATTTATAATTTTATAGCTTATCTCTCTCATAGAAAGATCTTGGTTATTCATCTATTTCAAATTTCTAGCATCTCGTTTGCTTGATTTGATATGTGTGCTCAAATTTTTGGGAGCATAACATTGCTTTCATGAAATAGTGAGTGACTTCTTGAAAATTGCTAAGTGTGGAGAGGTTAAATAAATTTTGGTGAAATAAGATGAAGGGATAGGATAAGATCAATGGTCAAAATGGTTTGATTTTTCTCAAGCAAGGAGATTGTGCTAAGTGGCACAACGAGAGGTGGTGAGATAACATGTGGTACATGGGGGTACCATATGTAAGATTTTTCATAAAGGAAATTATTGTCATATTTGTTCAAAGAGGATAAGTGTGGAATTTCAAATTACTCATTTATAAATTTGAGGAAAAGACCTATACCTCCAAGTACATGGGGTGTTTTTTTCCAAAAATAGAGAATTTAAGGTGAGAGGACAAGGTGGGTGAGATAGAAAGTTGGAAATATTGACCCCACTTAATCAAAGATTAAGTGAATATACACATTATGAATGAGACAGTTAGGTGAGGATTAGGGAACTAATGAAAAATGGTGGAGAATGGAACATGTGAGAGAGAAAATAGAATTAAATTTTATTTATTATTTAATTTTTTGGAGCAAAAGGGATGGGATGAAGGTAGGGATATACACATAATTAAATTTAGTTATTTACTTTAGGTTAGGACTTAGGGGTGATATGAGTCCAATATATTTAGGATGAAAATCGTGATAGGTGAATATTAATTAAATAATAAAAATATTATTTAATTATTATAGGGATTATGAATAGGAGGGAATAAATTTATTATATCAAATGATATAAATGCACATGTGTACATGAACATGATTAATTAATTAATTAAAATTATATTGAGAACACCTTGGTTATATAGGCCAAGGTGACACACAGGACAACATAATATTATGACATGTGCCTTAATCTTATGAATTGAGACATAAAGTGATAATGGACTAAGAATTCCTTAAGTAAATTATGAATAGGATATAAGAGGTAAATGGGTTAAGTAATATACCTCATTCACACCAACACAAATGATCTAGGATGAGAGAGTATGTGAGAATATGATGAATTATTGCAACTAAATTTCCTTAAATACAAGATAGAACAACTTGCATAAACATGTATTTTATCAACTAAAAATGACTAGAGAAAAAAATGGGAGTAAAAAAAATTAAATTTAAATTTATAGATTTAGTGGTCAAATCTACAATAATGAGATTGATCCTAAACTCATGGGAAATACCTAAGATAATGAAGGGGTTATTTCTAAGCATGAATCAATGCCTAGACATAAGGAGTCTATATATGTAGAATAAATATGAGAGCATATAAAAATTTATAACTTATGGCCAAAATATAAACATAAAGTGTAAATAATAATAGATAAAGGTTAGGAGAATGAGCCTAACTTTGTACAAGATTAGATCAATGGTCAACTCATGTAATTACATTAAGACACTCTTTCAAAAATAAATAGAAAATTATATAAAAATACTTAATATCTTTTAAATGTATATACTAAAGTATTTTTTATTAATAAATAATTTATTTTTTAATCAATATATATGTAGACACCTAAATTTGGACAATTAATTTATCCAAATTTATCCCCTTTCATCTAAACATCCTTTTATTTGCATTAATTAAGTAATATTACTATTATTTAATTAATACCCTCAATTCTCCTAAATCCCTAAGGTATTTATTTAATAATTAAATACCTTACTCTCCTTAATCCTCCTTTCATCAAATGAATTAAATAAATAATAAATTTATTTAATCCCTCACATGTCATTTTCATCTAATCCTAATCCATCTCTTAATCTCTTCACTAGGGATGTGCAGATGCCTAATCCTTGATTAGGATGTCACATCCTCTAATTTTTGCAAGTTGGCTTCTAATCCTCATTAACCCCTAATTATCCTCTGATTACTGATTAATTAAGCCTAATCAGTACCTTGGTCAACTCTCTCCATCCCCCAAGAAATTTTTAATTCCTTTTTATTCACCCTAGGTTCCCCTCTTCCCCATGTGAATTTTTAATTCACATTTTATTCCTCCTAGAATCCCCTTTTCCCATGCATTTTCTAGAATATTTGACTTGTCACATCAAGTCACATGTGACAAACTCCCACCTTTTTGGAGACCCTCTCTTATCCACTAGATTCTCTCAATCATGTGAATTTTTAATTCACATTTATTCCTCCAAAGAATCTTCTCATCTCCCAATGTACTTCCAAGGTACATGTCCTTCTTACACATCACTTGTCCTTATTCCACCTCACTTACACATCATCATACCCTTAGCCACTTCACATTCCACATGTCAAGATGTGAGGGATTGTGAGTCCTCAACTCACCATAGCCCTTCATCTTGGCCTTATTGGATAAATCTAAACCATTGAATTCTCTAGAGAATTCAAATTCCTCTATAAATACCCCCTCCTTTAAGACATTTTCAACACTTAGTCATTTTGAGCAACCTTATGCTGTCATTTTGTGCACTCATTTTCTCTCATCTAACCATCCATTTTAGCTATTTGCATTTGCATCCCACCATCTACTTAATCTTGCATTTAGCTACATCAATAGCCATCTAAGGAGCACACAAAGAAATCCAAAATCAAGGGCCAACACAGGAGTTTCAGCTGCAAAGAGAAGGTATTATCATTTGTAATCCTTTTTCATTTTATTTCTTTGTATTAACAATTCCTTAGGCTAATAATCTTGAGGTGTTTCTTTGTGTGTTTTCCATTGCATTTTAGTTGTTTTTGCACATTTAAAATAGGTAAAAATCGAGGATATCACATTTCTGGCATGCCTGGTGGGACCCACAAGCGGGTTCCTCTATTTTACGTTTGTTGTTGAAATTTTTTGTAGGAATAGGTCGCAAAGGGGCGACTACGCCCTCCTGGTCACTATAGAGGAGTGACTACGCCCTCCTGTACACTGCAGAGGGGCAACTACGCCCTCTTGGTCACTGCAGAGGGGCGATTACGCCCTCCTAGTCAGTGCAGAGGGGTGAATATGCCCTCCTGGTAACTACAGAGGGGAAACTATGCCCTCCTGTTCACTACAAAAAGGCGATTACACTCTCTGTTTCACTACATAAAGGCGATTATGCCCTCTATTTCACCGCAGAAGGGCGACTACACCCCTGATAATTTTTTTTTGCTAACATTTTACTATAGGAGGGAGACTATGCCCCTAATTAAACTTTGTTTTCTAACATTTTAATGCAGAAGGGCGACTACGCCCTGGTTTGAATTTTGTTTGCTAACATTTCACTGCAGAAGTTCAACTACGCCCTCTTGCTGCTGCAGAAGTTTAGATGCACCCTCTTGCTGATACAAAAGTTCAACTACGCCCTCCATTTGACTGCAGAAGGGAAACTACGCCCTATTCCATATCTTGTTTCTAACAAGTTTGTTGTAGAGGGGCAGATACGCCCTCTTCCATTGTCTGTTTCTAACAAATTTGTTGCAGAGGGGCGACTACGCCCTCCTGGTCACTACAATGGGAAAAATTTTCCCTCTTGGTTATTGCAGTGGGGAAAATTTTCCCTCCTGGTTACTACAGACGGGCGAATACGCCCCAAAACAACACATTTTGAGAGGTAAAACAGTCGTTTTAGCTTAGTTTTTGCTCTAGTTTTTTGCTGTTTTCCAATTCTAACCCCCTAACGTTGTTTTTTGCAAGAATATTTGTGTTTTTTCTAACATTTTGCAGCATATTCTTGTGTAATTAATGAAGAATGAAGGATAAAACAACTAAAATTTGCTTGTAGGGCTATTCGTTTGCTCAAATCTTAAAAGCTATCCTTGCTTTTTTCGTTAATCTAGGAACATAGTTTAATTAGGGGAAGTAATATCTGTTGGTTATTGTGTCTATCTTTTTGTGTTACCCAAAGGGGGAATTAGTTTTTTTTCACTTACCCCCTATTCCATATTTTGTTTCTAACAAGTTTGCTGCAGAGGGGCGGATACGCCCTCTTCCATTGTCTGTTTCTAACAAATTTGTTGCAGAGGGGCGACTATGCTCTCTTGGTCACTACGGTGTGGCGAATTTTCCCTCCTGGTTACTGCAATGGGGTGAATTTTCCCTCTAGGTTACTGTAGAGGGGCGAATACGCCCCAAAACAACACATTTTGAGAGGTAAAAACGACGGTTTTAGCTTAGTTTTTGCTCCTATTTTTTGCTATTTTCCAATTCTAACTGCCTAACATTTTTTTTTGCAAGAATATTTGTGTTTTTACTAACGTTTTGCAGCATATTCTTGTGTAATTGATGAAGAACGAAGGATAAAACAACTAACATTTGCTTGCAGGTCTATCTGTTTGCTCAGATTTTAAAAGCTATCCTCGTTGTTTTCATTATTCTAAGAATATAGTTTAATTAGGGGAAGTAATATTCATTGCTTGTTGTGTCTATCTTTTTGTGTCACCCAAAGGGGCATTAGTTTTTTTTCACTTTCCCCTTGCACTTTGTGTGATTTTGGGGAGTAGTTGGAAATTATTAGTGCCTTCTTTTTAGTGGAACCTGCTTGGGGATTTCATCACCCCAAGGAATGATTCCAACCATGCATACTGATGGGGTATATAAAGGGGGGACAACAAAAGTTGTACCTCAATCTAGTTGCATCGTAATTGGTGGAGCGTCGAAGCTACGGTGATACCTAGATAGACGTGAAGAGTTGGTCTGAGCCCTTAAGTATCTCATTGGGGTTCCCGACTCACACTTGTGATAGACTGGTGTTCACGTTTGTGCCTCACGTACTGAGAGTATATCGAGGACTCCCTAGACACTTTGTGCATCCTAGATTAATACCTTTATTGGCCATACCCTTAATAATAATTGTAGGATTGTGCTTGTTTGAAAGTTCTTTCTTATGAGAAACCAGTAAACTTTTTGACAAATTGACCTTATTGTTGTCATTTTAAGTCCTTGCAATAGTCAATTTCATCAAAACCAAGTCTCTGTTTGCTACAGTAGGGAAAATTTTCCCTCCTGTTTACTACAGTGGGGTGAATTTTCCCTTCTGTTTGTTGCAGTGGGGTGAATTTTCCCTCCTATTTACTGCATTGGGGCAAATTTTCCCTCCTAAACAGTGAAAATTGCCTCGTTTAGCTCCGTTTAGCCTCTAAACCATCGTTTAATCATTCCAAACCTTTATTTAATTATTCCAAACCTTCATTTTGTCATTCTAAACCTCTGAAACCCCCATTTGATCATTCTAAACCCCCATTTTTATCATTCCAAACCTCTGTTTGATCATTTGAAACCTCTGTTTAATCATTCTAAACCTCTGAAACCTCCGTTTAATTATTCTAAACCTCTGTTTAATCATTCCAAACCTTCATTTAGCCATTCCAAACCTTGGCTTAGCCATTCCAACATCCATTTGACCAAGTAGTCTTTCATCCCTTTCGATCCTCCATTTACTCATTTCGAGTAATCTTTCATCCATTCGAAGCATCCATCTCCTCATTCCGAGAGTTGTTCATCCTTTCTAATCAATTGTTTACTCATTTCGAGCTTTCATTTCTGTGACTTGAGAGTCCTTCATCCATTCTAAACAATCGTTTACCAGTTTCAAGTGCTTATTCATCCACTCCTATCATTAGTTTTCCCAATCCAATCATCTATTTCCTCAATCCGATTATCTAACACCTCATTCCAATCACCTGTCGCTTCGTTCTAATAGATTTTTTACCTGCTTAGAGAGTCCATAAGCAATGGGGTGAATTTTCCTTGCAGTGGGGTGAATCTGCCCTACAGTGGGGCAAATTTTCCCTACAGAAGGGAAAATTCGTGCCTCTGTGAGGGAAGATTGGCCCCAGAAAGAAAAATTCGCCCCTCTCCAGCAAAAATTTGGCAAATAGACAATAAACAAATCTAGTTCCCAAATTTGACCGATGGAACCAATCCCATCCTTCAATCCAATCCTAATCTAAGCTTTAATCTAATCCCAATTTGAGCTTTGGTCCATCCACATTCTACCAAGCTCATTCATTCATCATCTGAATCATATCGATACATCATCCTCAAGCATCTTTAGGTTACACATCCCTTATCGTTTCCCCATCCAAATCCCTTGAACTTTGTTTTAGGTTATTATCTAAATTGACCTAAGTGTCTGAAATGATCATCATCATTAGCATCTTCTTAGGATTGCCATCCATCCTAAGTTAATCATCATCATCAGCCCAATCAATTCACCTTCAATCTCAAGGTGGATTCGGTGCTACAATCATCCATTCATCCTTTAATCCGATCAATTAGTATCCTAAGTCACCTAGGGTAATCTTCAAATGGGGTTTTCCAATCCCTCTCATCATCCTATCTGATCCATCATTCGATCTTATCGAATCCAATCCAGTCACATCCCTATCTGACAACCTTCAACCTAATCAATCTACTTCCATCTTGAGGTAGATTCGGTGTTGTAGTCATCCTTTGATATCAAATCAGAATCAATCCCATCGCATCATCCAATCATCGTGATCTGATCTTTAATCCAATCCTAATATGAGCTTGACCTAAATCTTGACTTGAGCTTTAGTCCGTTTCCATCTAAAATATTTGATCCTTCCTCTTTATCCTTTCATCATCATGAACCCTTATCCTCCATCAATAGTAGTCAAGGGAAACCCTAATTACGTCGATGACAATAATGAAAGTCTTGTCGATCAAGAGGTATATGACATAGATCCCCTTAATGCTGTCATCACTAGTAAAATTTCTCCACCTGCTTCCAAAGATCCAATCATCCCTTCAAGCTATCCTATTATGTCTTCACCCATGCCTAATCATGCTCCTTATGCTATCTTTGACAAGGGATGTCCAGTATCTTTCGCGTTTGCATATTCGTCACATCCTTCATCTACATCGTCCCCTTATCCAACACCTGCATCCTCTTATCCTAATCTGCCAACCCAATACTCCTCTTACACTCCCTCATCCATGTCCCATTATCCTAATCCTCCATACCAATCAACCTATTCTAATCTTACGTCCACACCTTTTTATCTTAATCCTACAGCCCCATCAACTTACCCTAATCCAACATCCACATCTCCCTATCCTAATCCACCATCCACGTCTTCCTATCTTAATCCACCATCTGAATCTTCCTATCCTAACCTGCCATCTCAATATCATTACTAAAATCCACCAGCCGCATCCTCTTGTGTTAATCTACCATCCATGTCCCCATATCGTAATTCACCATTCCAATATCCCTACCTTAACCCCCCATCCAATCCTAATCCTCCATCTACTCCTAGTCGTGTATCCAATCCCATTCCTCCATCTAACCTTAGCTCGCCAATCCATAATGCTAGTCCTCCACCCGTCCCTAATCCTCCATCTATTCCTATCATGCCATCTCAGCCTCGAGTATGCAAGTTCCTCACTCTAGAAGTTCTCCAAGAACTTATGACAAAGAAGACATCCCCAACTCCACCACTTTAAATTGTGGAACCATTCCATCCCACACCTATCATTGATGCTACCACCCCTAGCACCACTCAACTCATCGAACCCATTCAATCCATTGAACCCCCATCTCCTACTTCGAGAGCCACTGAATCCATTAAAGACACCCAAGTCCAATCCACTCTCTGTACTCCTAGATCCACCCACTCCATCGAAGATACCCAAATCCAATCCAGTCCTCCCACTCCTAGTAACACTAAAACCCATTTCCATGAACCTCATGAATCCTCCATACTTTCATCTCACCGACTTGAAGAGTCCCTCCAACACTCTATTATCATGTCACCCACACAAGATGAGTTGTGCCAAGAGTTTGATTCAAAGCATACCACCATATCCCCTCCTCCACATCAAGATCCCGCAATCCCATCCAGTCCATCTCAAGCTCATAGTCCTTCATCCATTCCATCCCATGGTCCCCTTTGCACTCAAGATCCAATCACTCCATAGTATGGGCCCTCATCACCCACTGCCACAAGTCTAGATCTTATCATATCACCTAATTCCACTCTCGATCCCTTACTACTTACTCTTCTTGATCAGGATGTTGCTACCCCATCATCTCCAACTCACGATCCTCCATCATTTCCTAGCTCTCCCATCCCAATACTATGTTTATATCCCCTCGGCCCTCTCACATTCATCCAAGTTGGTCTCCTTGCAGAAGAAAAATAGAGCATATACACCACCCATCCTCCCCCACCTAATAATGGACTCGCATCATTCTTCCAGAATAACAAAAATCCTGTCCTAGATTGAATGCTCAACAGAATGAACTATCAAGGAAAAGGTTTAGGCCTTCATGAGCAAGGTATTATAGAGCCCATCCAAGCTAAAGAACATTTGTATATGCAAGGTCTTGGATGTACTACTCACAACTCACAATCCAAGAATGTTGGTACAACCTCCACACATCTTCCTTGATCCTCTTCTAAAAAGATAAGAGGCTCCTCCCATCGCTCCACCAGATCATTTGCTACCATCACTCCTCCTCCATCGTATCACCTCAAAACAACCATCCATATTCCTCCTTCATCCGATCCATCCATTTTGGGTCCTTACATCCCTCCATCCACCATCTCCCATCCTTCATCTACTCCATCCATCATGGATCCTTACATACCTCCATCCACCATCTCCCATCCTCCATCTACCCCGTCCATGTCTTCTCCAGGTCCTAAGTCCATTTTGGGCCCTTATATCCCAAAATCACCCCCTCCATCTTGTCCTATTCATCCTCTTATCCATCCATCACCTATCCATATCACCCATCATAAACATCCCACTCTCATATCCGATAGTCAAGATCAACAAAGGCACATACCTGCACATCCTCCATCCACATATAATCCTCAAGATCCTACCACCATCATTCCACACCATCCTTCTCCTTATACCCATCCCATTGCTATTAAAAGCACTTTGGATGCCAAAATAAAAATGCATCAATCTAAACATCCACATGAATCTAAAGCTTCTCATGTCCCCTCTAAACAACATGTTGAAGAAAAGAAAAATAAATTCCAAAATCAAAATCAAATCCGTAGCCTGCAAAGGTCCACCAAAGCAAAGATCAAAACCATGTGGATCCCAAAGAAAAAAGATGCAACACGTTCAAATGAAAAATCTATAACAACATCCAAAGTTGCTAATCCAAAAGCTAATCATTTTCATCCACCCTCTCCTAAATCGGTTTTGGGTCCCTATGTCCCGAAGTTCAGTATCCCATCTCCTCCATTATCCCCGCATTCTCCATCCATTAATCCTCTTATCATTTCACATCCATCACCGTATGTGCCAATGTTGGTATTGAACTCACCACCCCATCACAGACCTACCCCATCATTCTATCCATACCCTTTCTAGCCCCTCATCCATTATCCCACATACCTCCCCCATCAAATCCCTCTAATTCATCCTCTTGCATAATCCATTTATCCTAATAAGATTGTACCAACATCCAACAATCACTTCAAACATGGGCTCTTAACACCTTGTATGGAACTTGATGCTTAAGTCCTTCATCCACCTCCTTATTGTATGTCTTCTAAATCTGCTTATCCACCTCCCTATCCTTATCCATCTCCTTTTGCATGATATCCAAAAAGTCAAAAATCCAAAAAAGTCAAAAAATCCACAAAAATCCAAAAAAAGTCAAAAAAAAAAAATCCAAAAACAAAATAAAAAAGTAAAGAGGAATAATTCATCCAATGGTGAAAACTTGGTAAACAAGCACCTTGGATAAGTACCGTGATGAAAACCTAGCAAACAGGCGTCATGCATAAATTCCCATCCGTCCTTTTCCACACTTGGGGGCAACTTCCTGATATGCATTCCCTCCATCCACTATGCTTCTTGCTATGCTTCCAACTATGCACCCATCTTCCTACTATACATCCTCTTCATTAATGCCCTCCATCCCACCTATCTTCCACATCCTACATCATATCCCATTTATCTCCCATCCCTCCATCCTTCTTGTGATCTTGATCAAAACAGGGGAACCTATCTATGCATGCTATGGACACCTTTTGGTATACATTCCCTTCATCCGTGCTCTATCGTATTCCTTAGTCACCCATCCTATCCTCCTCTAGTTATATCCTTTATCTTCCCATCCACTCATCTTCCATCCCTCATGCCTCATCATACATGACATATCTAGAGTGGGGGTATCTACTTCCTTTGTGACATAGTCCTTGGAGACATCATCTATCATAACATCCCTTCATCTCCCTATCCATCTATCACAACATCCCTTCCATCTCCCCATCCTTATCTTCCTATCCATATATCCTAGCATCCCTTTCATCTCCCAAACCTTATCTTCCTATCCATCCAAACAATCCCTTCCATCCCCCATCCCTATCTCTTTATCCATTCTTTCATCTTTATCCTCATCCCATCTCACAATCTCTTGTCATCAGTATCTAGCTATCGGCCTCCCTCCATGCAACCCAATGCCATTTATCTCATCACCATCACTTATGCTTCTTTTACACATCTTTTCAATCTCCTATCCTTTCTCATCATTCATCTCTCTATCATATCATCCTCCCAATTCATTTTGATGATTTGGACCACTATCCCATTCCTGAGCTTCGTGTGATCACCATCATCCTATCCAATCCAATAGGTCTATCCTATTTCATCATATCAGTCCCATCATTTTAATCTTTTGTCTAACTACGTTGCCCCTGCGCTTTCACATAGGCAAGGTCAATCATTTGATCCGCCCCTAGGGCTTTGTCCATCCACTCCTTTATCGTTTATCATTGGTCTTTTCTTTTTTCCCTCCGGTCCTTGTCATCCACCATCAGTCTTCATTGTCCTCTTTCTTATTTTATCCATGGTCAGTCGATAGCCTTTTATCGAACTACGAGGGCTCTATGCTTTCACGTAGGCAAGGTTAATCTTTATCAGCCCCCGAGCCCCTAGGTCGCTAAGATGTGTCAGTCTTTTGTCTCGTGTCTTATCTCCCTTGTGTCGTGTCATCAAGCTATGCCCTTATCTGGCTGGTTCTTCAAAAAATGGGATCCACTTGTATCATGAGATCCAATCAATTTTGAGCATCCCGTGTCATAATGATCTTTTAGTTTAGTATCCATCATCTTTGGTCTCAACAAGATGCATCCTTCCTAACAAACCTCATCAACCCCATCCATCCCTTTTGATCCTATGGCAAAGGATGTTTGACCTCGATTGTGATCTTTTGATGCTTTTGGATTTTCTTTATCATTTGAGCTCCCTATCACACCTCGTCATGGTCGCCTTGATCCATCATATCATGGTGTGCTTTGAATGGTACACATAGGGGCATATCTTGATCTTTTTTTTGTTTGTCTTCTTGGTTGTCCCACGTAGTACCCACCAAGATCCTTGTGGTCTTGTGTTATGTTGGGGCATCCTCGTGTGCTTGTGGTTATTCCAATATTTGGCCTGACCAAAGTCATGGTGACTTTGGGGTGTTGGGATAGCCTTCTTGTCTATTATGTTTGTTTCATGCATTAGACACTAACCCGCCTTGGTTCCACATACCCTGGCACTTGGTGTCTTATGCTATAGCAAAAATCAGTGCTTCGAAGATGGAAAATTGCATTAGGGTTGCATTTCATCTTCCCCATCCATGCATTCATCCTTCATCACTCTCCCTCCGCTACCCATCCAATCTCTTATCATCAACACTCCCCCATCATTTATACCTTTCATCCATCTCACATCTCAATCCTATCCTCATCAACTCATATCTCACACAAATCATCTAATCTCATGCTTGGTCCTGTCCCCAACCTTGTTACAAGCCTCAATCCAATCATCCTCATCATCATCCTCATCATCGAGATGTATTCTTCCCTATCCTTTGGTGTTGTTTCAGGATGTATCCTTCCCTCATCAACAACCCTTTTTATCGGGATGTGTCCTTCCCTATCCTTGTGTTGTTTTGGGATGTATTCGTCCCTCATCAACACTCATCAAAATGTTCCTTCCCTATCCTAGTGTTGTTTCAGGATATATCATCCCCTCATCGATGACACTCCATCCATCATCCACCCATTTTTGCTTGTAGCTTGACTAGGGAAACATCACCTTAAATTCATTTGTGCTTCATCCATCTCCTACCACTTATCATTCCACTCCTTTGCATCATCTTCTTCATCTCCCCTTGCATCATCTCATCCATTTCGAGAGCACACCCGTGTTCTCTTGAACCTGCATGTCCTCTCAAGGGGGCATCCTCAATCCCTAATCTTCATCTTCACCCCCATAATTTTTTTCCTTCCTAGTCACTCCTTTGAATGACTGGGGCATCTTTTCCAATCTAATCGTCTTCTTCTGAGTTCTATGTTCTAACATTCTTTGAAATGATGCTACTTCATAACACCATCTCAAAGAGGGAAAATGTAGACACCTAAATTTGGACAATTAATTTATCCAAATTTATCCCTTTCATCTAAACATCCTTTTATTTGCATTAATTAAGTATATTACTATTATTTAATTAATACCCTTTATTCTACTAATCCCTAAGGTATTTAATTAATAATTAAATACCTTACTCTCCTTAATCCTCCTTTCATCAAATGAATTAAATAAATAATACATTTATTTAATCCCTCACATGTCATTTTCATCTAATCCTAATCCATCTCTTAATCTCTTCATTAGGGATGTGCACATGCCTAATCCTTGATTAGGATGTGTCACATCCTCTAACTTTTGCAAGTTGGCTTCTAATCCTCATTAACCCCTAATTATCCTCTGATTACTGATTAATTAAGCCTTGTCAGTACATTGGTCAGCTCTCCCCATCCCCCAAAGAATGTTTAATTCCTTTTTATTCACCCTAGGTTCCCCTCTTCCCCATGTGAATTTTTAATTCACATTTTATTCCTCCTAGAATCCCCTTTTCCCATGCATCTTCTAGAATATTTGACTTGTCACATCAAGTCACATGTGACAAACTCCCACCTTTTTGGAGAACCTCTCTTATCCATTAGATTCTCCCAATCATGTGAATTTTTAATTCACATTTATTCCTCCAAAGAATCTTCTCATCTCCCAATGTACTTCCAAGGTACATGTCCTTCTTACACATCACTTGTCCTTATTCCACCTCACTTACACATCATCATACCCTTATCCACTTCACATTCTACATGTCAAGATGTGAGGGCTTGTGAGTCCTCAACTCACCATAGCCCTTCATCTTGGCCTTGTTGGATAAATCTAAACCATTGAATTCTCTAGAGAATTCAAATTCCTCTATAAATACCCTCTCCTCTAAGGAATTTTCAACACTTAGTCATTTTGAGCAACCTTATACTATCATTTTGTGCACTCATTTTCTCTCATCTAACCATCCATTTTAGCTATTTGCATTTGCATCCCACCATCTACTTAATCTTGCATTTAGCTACATCAATAGCCATCTAAGGAGCACACAAAGCAATCCAAAATCAAGGGCCAACACAAGAGTTTCAGTTGCAAAGAGAAGGTATTATCATTTGTAATCCTTTTTCATTTTATCTCTTTGTATTAACAATTCCTTAGGCTAATAATCTTGAGGTGTTTCTTTGTATTTTTCCATTGCATTTTAGTTGTTTTTGCACAATTAGAATAGGTAAAACTCAAGGATATCACAATATAATACAAATATTATATTTAAAAATAATAATTCTATTTACAATAGAAAAATATTTTTTTTAAAATGGGTAAAAGCAAGAAGTTGGGTCCACATATGGGGGAAGTGTTAGTTGAAGAAAAAACCTGATAAGAATGGATAGCTATTTAAAAAAATGGATTCTTGTTTAATATCAAATACTCGAGCCTTAAAATAAAATCGGTACCCATTACGATTTAGGTTCCTAGCTTAAACGGGTTCCCATTTTGAAGTGGGTTCCCATTCCTAATTTATTCATTATTTCTCATATAAAGATAGAAAAAGTGCCCACTTTAAAATGGGTACCTATTTTAAAGCGGGTGTAGTGTAGAAAAATGTACTCCTTTACATTTTCACATTTTTTTTGGGCCCTCTTAATTAAAATGGAATTGATTATGCCTTAATAAGCCCTATGTTACATATACAATCCTAATAAATTACATTTTTCAAAAGGGAAACACGAAATAATTAATGCCAACACATAACAGTTTACCTTGAGCAATGTGTGTTCCAGGAATAGGGACCTGGGAACCATTTTCCCATGTGCAAATGGGTCCACCGTAGGCCTTTGAACCTGAATTTAAAATATTTTTTTGGCAGTATTTTAACATCCTTGAATTCAAATTTTGATGTCGGCTTGTAATGTTTAATTTTTGAGAAATTAAGGATACATACCTATTAATACAAGGTTATTTCATCATTCAAATCCTAGAGAGAGAAAAGCAAACTAAGTTTTGGAGAGAAATTTCACAAGAGAAAATTTTATGATCAAGGGCATTCAAGAGCAGATTTATTAGTGATTTATTGCAGCAATCAAGATCTCAAGCATCATGTAAAATTCTTAAGCACCATGCATGTTTTTCGAGCTAACATTGTGATGTAGGTTTCAAAGATTCAAGAAAGCATTCAAAGTCATATTTCAAGAATCAAGATCCACATCCATTGAAGCCATTTCATGCAAGATCAAGATCAATATTGTAGACTTCCAAAGTTTTATTCAAGGGTTTGGTGAGTTGCAACATAGCATGGTTCATTCATCATTCTTTTCACATTTTATTATTTCAATTCAAGGTTTAATTACCTAAATGGGGTCTGATCAAGGTAAACCCCCATTTGCCAAAAAACAAACAATTTTACCCTCTTGTGTTTGTGTTGTAGATCTTAGGTTGAAGAAGGATTGAAGATCTTTTAATGAGCAAGATTGAAAAAGTTGTCAAAGTTGTCATCAAATCATGCAGAAACTCACCTACAGATTTGATTTCTAACTTTTCAACATTGAAACTTGGATCAAACAAAAAGCTGGAGATTGACATTAGAGGCTCCTGAAAGTTGTTTGAAAACCTTGACAAAAGAACCATTTTCCCATGGGTGAATGAGTCCCAGTTTTCCTCCCGAAACTACCTTTTGGTTACTAGTACACATCACTAAAACCTTCTTAGATTTGTAGAAATTTTTCTATTTCTATTAGTATTGAGGTTTAAATTTTTGTTTCATGTTTGAATGTGCAAAATTAAGTAGATTTTCTATTTTTGTATTTTCTCCCAAAATTGTTGTTCAGGATGATACCCCCATCCTCAGTCATAAGGAAATCACTAGATTCCCTCATTGAGTTGACTCACCTAAGGGTTGTAAGTCAATTCATTGTGTGGATCTCATTTTCTAATGAAAATAGGAAGATAGGTCCATCATACCCCCATTTACCCTTTCCATTTTAGTGAACCTATTTTTCTATGTTTCATATTGGTGAACCCAACTTTGTACAACAAAATTATAAAATTTGGAGTCTATTCAAACCCTAGATCTACAATTTGCATTACTTTGCATTGCATTGCATTAATTTGCATCTTGTTTAGGGTTTTTAACTTGTATTACTTTTCATCTCTTTTAGGGTTTTAGTTTTACAATTTTACATTCTTTAAAATATAAAAAATTTAAAAATCACTTTCATTTTGCCTAGTGTTTACATAAAATTGCATGATCAATCACTTAAATCAAAAAAATGAATCAAAATTGCATCTAAAATTAAGTCTTTTTTCTTGTCATTTAGCATCATTTCACTCTTTCATTTAGATGCAATTTTCTAGAAATCTGAAACTATAACTACCTGTTTGCAACCAGAATCTGAAAACATAAAAATAAACTCAGAAATTTGTAATTTAATTTTTCAAAACCTTGACACAAGACCCATTCGCCCATGGGAGAATGAGGGAAAATGAGTCCTTGATTAGGCTTGTTTCTAAATTTCTAGGCATTAAAAAACCCTTAGTCTATATTTTATGTTCCTGCACTCAACTTTCTATTTTAGTTTCCATAATTTTTGTTTTATGAAATTATTCACATTAAGGTTAATTGGTAAATAAAAATGCATTTTCAAACATACAATTTGGCATTTAAAAACATAACATTTTCCAGGCATGTTGCATTCAAAATTAGTCAATTACCAAATCTAAAATCTTACATAATTCTTACATTTCATCATGGATATGTGTTTTGGTAAATGATGGATGTCGTTGAAATCTTTGGTAGATGTTTCAAGTTGTGTTTCTGGAGATGATCCTAATGCAATTGAACCTAATCATGCTCAATCAACTCCTAATGAATGTCCTCATGAATTTGACATCATAGGAATGTTGCAAGTATGAATATGAATGGTGGTGTTGTCATTAATGTTGTCATTGATGTCAACACAGTACATGATGTTACAGTTTGTGCATGTATAGTTGAGATGTTGTTGAGATGTTGTGAGTACATAAAGCTATCTTTATGGTGTTGCAGGTATGCTGATGGGTTACCAAGTAATTTTGAGAAAATCAATAAATAGAGAAGTCAAAGTTGTGTATGTTTAGAATGTGCTCCATTTTTTGCTCCAAATTTCTTCTATGTTGATCCTATACTTGTGCTGATCAATAGTGTTATTTATGAGCATCTTTTGGTGATATCTCATGGTTTGTAGCTACTGGTTTGTTGAAGAGTGAAATTTGTGTTCACCAGTGTGTGAACCGGTTGGCAGAGTTGTTTGTCTGTGGACCAGGAGAAATGTTTCTACTTCGTAGTCCTCTGTTGGTTTGTTTCAGGTCTTACAGATTTGGTAGAAGGATTGTTAAGGTGGTTTCTGTGTTATGGAAAATGTGTTCATGGTTGGTGCTTTGGAAGGCGAGTTCCAGAGTTACTTTGTATGTTTGTTCAATCTAGATGGGTTGATGAAAGGTGTTATGTGTATGAAGGTTGTTGCACTTGCTATAGATGTATCTAAAGGTTTCCAAGATGTGTTCCAGTGTGTGGTGAAGCATGTTACGTCATCTGTATGTTATCTTCTTGTTGAGAAGCATGTACTTCAAAGTTTATTTGTGTTTTCATTAGGTTTGGCCAACTTGGTGTTTACACTTCATACAAAGGATTAAGAATTAATTGAGGTAGTGAGTGATTGATCCAAGACATTGTTTTGGGTCTTGATTAAGTGTTGGTTTGGTCCACTCCCATTCCTTTCCATCACAAGATTGTTGAGTTGTTGACCTAATTTGAATTTATGAAATAAAGCATGTGTAGCTGACCTTGGAGAAAGTTTCTAAGGTTGAAGAGGGTATAAATACAAGTCAATATGTTGTGAATGAATCAATTAAGTGTGCCACAAGTGTGAGAAGTAGAGTGTGTGAAAGTGAATTGAGGTAGCAATTCTTTAATGTGTTATATTCCTGAAAGTAGTGAGTTGACGATGTGTACAATTCTTCTGATCAAAGCTGTGAATGTGTGAAATCTGTTGTGGTGGATCTTTTTGTTATCTTTTGTATCTATAGGCAATGAGCCTCCTTGTTGGACAGTGAGTCCTTTCTATAGGAAGTGAGCCCTTGTAAATGAGCCTCTTGTATTCAGTTTTTGCTATTACTTTATCATGTGAGTTAATCCTCACCATGGTTTTTTCCTCATAGGGTTTTCCATGTAAATATGGTGTTTTCTATGTTGATATTGCTTTATGTTATTTGCATTTCATGTTCATACTTAATAAAAAAATTAAGTGGATAAGAAATTGATAAGTGTTTGAAGATTTTAGTTTGTGTTTGGTGACAACTGATTCACCCCCCCCTCTTAATTGTCGTGTGCCTTTCAAAAATTGGTATTAGAGCTTTTGGTTCCTTGGAAGTGAGCTTAACTGCTTGAGGTAGATCCAATGACACATTAATTGGAAATCCCTATGTTTGATGGATCTGACTATAGTGACTGGAAAGTGTAGATGAGAGGTTACATAATCTCTCTTGGTTACAAGACCTGGAAGGCTGTTGAGACGAAGTATGTTGCACCGACAAGTGGTCCTACTACTGCAGATGAGGTTTCTGCTTATGAGGAGAATGAAAAGGCGAGGTATGTGATCTATAATGCTTTATCTAAGACTAAGAAAACAAAAGTTATTTCTTTGGGCACTGCTTATGAAGTTTGGAAAATTTTGGAAGATCTCTATGAAGGAAATGATAGAGTGAGATTGTTAAGAAAGCTAACAACCAAGCGCAGATATGAGAATCTGAAAATGGATGAAGGTGAAGATATTGCAAGCTATTTCCAGAGGGTTGATCTTGCAGAAAATGATGTTAGGAATCAAGGGGGTACTCTAGCAGACGAAGATATAATAGAGAAGATTCTAATGACCTTACTAGAGAGTTATAGTGATAAGGTCTTAGTCATTGAAGAAGTATATGATCCTAAGAAGTTTACTAAAGAAAAACTATTTGGCACCTTGAATGCATTTGAGATGAGGAAGTTTGGAAAGGAAAAGGAGAAGACAAAATCAACCTTTAAAGCTACAAAGACAGAAGATGATCTGGATAGTGATGATTCAAATGAGTTAGAAGCAAACTTTACAAGGAAGTTGAAGAAAGGTACTGGTAAGTACAAAGGTATGTTACCTTTTAAATGTTTTAGTTGTGGAAATATTGGTCATTATGCTTCAAGATGTCCAAATAGAGTTGCACATTAGAAGAATAGGGATCATAAAGACAGGAAGGATAAGAAGTAAAAGAAGTTGTATTATGCTAAAGAAGATGTTGGAATCTTTGATGATGAATCTGATTTTGAAGGTGATGATAGTGAATGCTTGTTTCTATCCTTAGAGAATAAATCTGTGTTTGCTAACTTTGGAGGATGTGCAAGGGAAAGTGGTTCAAAGAGCAAGAAGGATGAGATGGAAGGTACTCTAGTTACTACTTTTCATGCTAGACAGGATGAAGAATATTGGGTGATTGATAGTGGCTTCTCTAATCACATGACTGGAGATAAAAGTAAGTTCATTAAACTTGAAAAGTATGATGGTGGACTAGTCATGTTTGGAGATGACTCTGGAGCTAAGATCATTGGGAAAGGAAAAATTAGTTGTGATGGAATACACAGTACAAATGATGTCTATTATGGTAAGGTCTTAAGGCATAATCTTTTGAGTGTTGGACAAATGTGTAGCAAAGGTTTCAATCTTGTGTTTCAGGATAATACATGTGAGATCAGAAAAGGGTCCAGAACTATGGTTGCTGCAGGAAGGAGAACATATGGAAACATCTATTAGCTTAAGGGTGTTGATGGTCAGTGCCTTGTATCTCAAGTTAATGACAGTTTTCCATGGCACCAGAGGATGGGACATATAAACTTTGATAATCTAGTTAGGATTAGTTCAAGAGAGGTTGTCTAAGATCTTCCTAAAATAAAAAAGCATGCTAATACTGTTTGCAGAAGTTGTCAATTGGGGAAACAAACAAGATGCAGTTTTAAAGGAAAAGATCAATCAGCTACCAGAATACTGGAATTAATTCATATAGACCTCTGTGGTCATATAAGAACAAGAAGTCTAAATGGTGAAATGTATTTCATGCTCCTTATTGATGATTATTCTAGAATGACATGGGTTTCTTTTCTTAGGGAGAATACTCGGGCTCTGGATAGGTTTAAAGTGTTCAAGGAAAGGGTAGAGAATGAAGTGAACCTGCGAATCAAGTGTTTAAGATCTGATAGAGGTGGAGAATTCACTTTTAGTGAGTTTAATGCATTTTGTGAAGAGCATGGAATAAAGAGACATTTTTCTACTCCTAGAACTTTACAGCGGAGTGGAGTTGTTGAGAGAAAGAACTAGACTGCTCAGGAAGCTGCAAGAACCATGATGAAAGAAGAAAATGTACCTGATGTATACTAGAGAGAGGAAATACACACTATTGTTTATGTTCTTAACAAAGTTCAGATTAGAGGAAACAACACAAAGAATCCTTATGAGCTATGGACTGGTAAAATTCCTACTAGTTATGAAGTACTTTAATGTGTTTAGAAGCAAATGTTACATTAAAAGAGATGATGAGAATCTTGGGAAGTTTGATGAAGGGATTTTCCTTGGATACTCAACTAGCAGCAAAGCATATAGATGCTTTAATAAAAGATTGAGGAAGATTTTTGAGAGTGCTAATGTGAAGGTTGATGAGGATATGCACAAACCTATTGAGATAAATGAAGTTGAACTAGATGATCCTATCTACAGAAAAATACCAGAAGAGAAGAAGAAGAAGAAGAAGAAGAAGAAGAAGAAGAAGAAGAAGAAGAGATTGAAGAAGAAGAAGAAACTCCAGAACCTGCTACTAAGACTCCTAAGTATATACAGAGAAATCATCCTGAAGAAAAAATAATTTGAGATAAGAGTGAAGGTGTGAAGAAAAGAAGCAAGGTAGCAGTTGAGGTAAATCTGTGTTTACTTTCAAAGATAGAACCTAAGTCTGTGAATGAAGCATGAAAAGATGAGAATTGGGTAAGAGCAATGAAAGAGGAATTGTAGCAAATAAAGAAGAATCAGACATGGGAACTAGTTCCTAGACCTGTGAACAAAAATGTAATTGGTTCAAAGTGGGTGTTCAGGAATAAGTTGAATGAGAGTGGTGAAGTTGTGAGAAACAAAGCAAGACTTGTATGAAAGGGTTATTCACAAGTTGAAGGAATTGACTTTGAGGAGATATTTTCCCTAATGGCAAGAATGGAGACAATTCGGATGTTCTTGGATTTTTCTGCCCACAAGGATTTCAAGGTATATCAAATGGATGTCAAGTCCACATTTCTGAATGGTGAAATGTAAGAAGTGTACATGGAACAACCAGAAGGATTTTAGTTATCAGATAAATCAGAAATGGTTTGCAAGTTGAAAAAGGAATTATATGAATTGAAACAAGCTCCTAGAGCATGGCATGCAAGATTGGAAAAATATCTGACACAAAAAAAGTTTAATAAGGGCTCTGCAGACATCAATCTTTATTTCAAGGTGGAAGGAAACAAAATGTTGATAGTGGTAGTGTATGTTGATGATATCATCTTTGGAGGAAATGAAGGTATGTGTAAGAGGTTTGCAGAAGAGATGCAAAAAGAATTTGAAATGTCTATGATTGGTGAGTTGAATTTCTTCCTTGGGATTCAAGTAAATCAAACTGATAAGGGGATATTCATTTTAGAATTGAAATATGTCAAAGATTTGTTGAAGAAGTTTGGAATGGATGACTCCAAACCGGTTAGTACTCCTATGGTGACCGGATGTAAGCTGAGTAAAAATGATGAATCTGCTAAAGTTGATCAGAGCAAGTACAGATCTATGATTGGTTGACTATTGTATCTTACTACTACTAGACCAGATATCATGCATGCAATATGTTTAGTTTCCAGATTTTAGGCAGAACTAAAAGAAGCACATGTTATAGCTGTGAAGAGGATATTTAGATATCTTAAAGGAACTCTAGATTATGGCTTGTGGTATCCTAAGGATACTGATTTTTCTTTGAGTGCTTTCAATGATGTAGATTGGGCTAGTTGTGTGGATGACTAGAAGAGTACTAGTGGAGGTGCATTATTCCTTGGTGGAAGATTGGTTTCATGGATTAGCAAGAAAAAAGATTTAGTTTTTTTATCCACTGTTGAAGCTGCGTATATTGCAACCACATCCTACTGCACATAGGTGTTATGGATGAAGCAAACTTTGAAGGATATAGGGGTGATATGTGATGAGCCTATACCTATCTTCTATGAAAATACAAGTTCTATAAACATTTCAAAGAATATAGTAATGCATTCAAGAACAAAACACATATCTATCAGATATCATTTCTTAAGAGAAAAGGTGTTGGAGAATGAAGTCTGGTTGGAGTATGCGCCTACAAAAGATCAAATTGCAAATATCTTTACTAAGGCCCTTCCGAAGGATACTTTTGAGTATCTCAGGCAGAAGTTGGGGGTCATTGGCCCTCCTTCTTTGAACTAGGTGCACATGGAGGTGCATCTGTCCAATGAATCTACAGATTCTTCATTTGTCTGGACTCATGATTGGGTCTACTCCGCAGGGGGAGTAGAAATTTTCATTGTTGTAGTATGAAATGGGTGCACTCCTAAGGGGGAGAGAGAGTCATGTGAAAAATAGTAAAAGAGGAAGAGAAGGTATTTTCTAGGAATATTGAGAGTGTAGGAATGTTGTGCAGGATGTCTAATCTAAAAATAAAAGAAAGTGATGGAATGAAATGGATGTTGTCTTTGATGGTTAAATTCACATCATGTGTTTCCATCAATGACAAATGGGGAGATTTTTGCAAGTATGAATATGAATGGTGGTGTTGTCATTAATATTGTCATTAGTGTCAATACAGTATAGGATGTTGCAGTTTGTGCATGTATAGTTGAGATGCTATTGAGATGTTATGAGTACATGGAGCTATCTTTATGGTGTTTTAGCTATGTTGATGGGTTACCAAGTGATTTTGAGAAAATTAATAAATAGAGAAGTCAAAGTTGTGTATGTTTAGAATGTGCTCCAGTTTGTGCTCCACATTTCTTCTGTGTTGATCCTATGCTTGTGTGAATCTGAAGTGTTATTTATGGGAATATGTTGGTGATATCTCCTAGTTTGTAGCTATTGGTTTGTTGAAGAGTGAAATTTGTGTGAACTGGTTGGAAGAGTTGTTTGTTTGTGGAATGGGAGAAATTTTTCTGCTCCACAGTCCTTTGCTGGTTTGTTTTTGGTCTTGTAGAACTGGTAGAAGGATTGTTAAGGTGGTGTCTATGTTCTACAAAAGTGTTCGTGGTTTGGTGCTCTGAAAGGTGAGTTCCAGAGTTACTGTGTATGTCTGTCCAGTCCAGATGGACTGATGAAAGGTGTTCTATGTATGAAGGTTGTTGCACTTGATACAAATGTATTTGAAGGTTCCAAGATGTGTTTCAGTGTGTGGTAAAGCATGTTACATCATTTTCATGTATCTTCTTGTTGAGAAGCGTGTACTTCAAAATTTATTTGTGTTTTCATTAGGTTTGGCCGACTTGGTGTTTACACTTCATATGAAGGACTAATAATTAATTGAAGTAGTGTGTGATTGATCTGAGACATTGTTTTAGGTCTTGATTAAGTGTTGGTTTGGTCCACTCCCATTCCTTTCCACCACGGGAATGTTGAGTTGCCGACCTAAGTTGAATTTATGAAATAAAGCGCGTGTAGCCGACCTTGGAGAAATTTTTGAAGGTTGAAGAGGGTATAAATACAAGTCGAGATGTTGTGAATGAATCAATCAAGTATGCCACAAGTGTGAGAACTAGAGTGTGCAAAAGTGAATTGAGGAAACAATACTTTAATGTGTTAGATTCCTGAATGTAGTGAATTGACAGTGTCTACAATTCTTTTGATCAAGGCTGCAAATGTTTATAATCTATTGTGGTGGATCTTTTTGTTATCTTTTGTATCTGTAGGTAGTGAGCCTCCTTGTTGGACAGTGAGTTCTTTCTATAGGTAGTGAGCCTTTGTATCTGGGTAGTGAGCCCTTGGCAGTGACCCTCTTGTATTCAGTTTTTGCTATTACTTTATATTGTGAGTTAATCCTCACCATGGTTTTTCCCTTATAGGGTTTTCCACATAAATATGGTGTTTCATGTGTTGATATTTCTTTTTGTTATTTGCATTTCATATTCATACTTAATAAAAAAATTAAGTGGATAAGAAATTGATAAGTGTTTGAAGATTTGAGTTTGTGTTTGGTGACAACTGATTCACCCCCCTCTCAGTTGTCTTGCGCCTTTCAACAAGGAAAAGATGATGATATCATGCATAATTTCATACATAATTTTCTTGACAACCTTGAGAAAAATGCATCTTTTTACCCATCCATGCAACAACCAAGACCTCCTACTATTCCACCACTTGAGATGTTTGGTAGTTTACATCCTGAAATTAACACACAAAGCAAGCATCAAGCATCAATCATTAATGAACTTGTTAACAAGAGCAATAATGATACTCTTCTATCCTATGCTAATAAAGTCATCAACATACCCATTAACTTAGAAGAGACTTATGGCCAAAGCGTTAGGATCTTAAGCAAACAAGGATGTGACATAATCAATGAGCATGAAGTCCAAAAATTACTATAACAAATCCCAATTGAACATACCAAAGGATTAGGATATGAAGATCCTTTCCCCCCACACCTTCCAAGGAAATAAGTGTCCTCCTTCATAATGATCAAACAATACTTCACAAGGATGATAGGATCATCTTAGGTCCTCCAGCTTCAAACAAACTTCAACAAGTCACCCAATCAAGCAAGAAATCCAAGCCTTATAAAGTCAAAGAATTTCCATTTTTGCACGCTAAAATAGAATTTGAACTGCAAATGGAATAACTTCTCTATTTAGGATTGATTTACTTGCCTCCCATCAAAGAAAACAAAAAGGGTAAGAGTACAAACATGAACAATTGTACTATTGTGCATTTCACTGAACACTTGGCCATCTTACTGATGAGTGTTGTGCCTTAAAAGGACTCATTAGCAAATTTGGAACAATTCCATTGGATTGTGATTAGATAATCCCTTGACAACTAATTTCTTTGCTCCTTTCCATGTGATAGTTGTAGGCTCAGTATTGCATGTTTTACATTTATTGCAAATCATTTCTATATTACAATGAGCGTAGTCTCATCACCCATCTTGGCTCATCCTTATCCTGCACTTAGTGGGGGAAAGGAGTTAGTAAGCCTTGTCCTAGTACAACACTTGTTGTTGTCCCTTTGGCTAGTTTCACATATGATGAACAAGATTGGGATGTACATGACCTACTATAGGTTGACTCGCATGTTCCTTACTAGTCTTTTTTTGTTTCCTTTTCATGTTTTTTTTGTGTGATTGCATGTGCATAATGTGATCCCCCATATCGTTCTATTTGTCATGTCTTTATGTTCATTCTTCTATTTGTATCTACATTCTTCTATATGTCACAAACTCTTTATCTTTTCTTTTGTCTTGTGTTTTCCTTTTGGGAATGATGCAAGGTGTTGAGACATTTAGGTCTCTTCCATGTTGACCCAAAAGCTTTTCTTTTTTTTCATTCTTTATGTTTCATTCTTCCAGTTCTATGAGTATTTGGGGAATGATGGCGTTTATGAGTCCTATAATAACATTTTAGTAAAGACATACACTGACCCCAAATCTATGGATCCCTTTTGTGTTTGGGATTTTATTTGGGGGAAACCCCTTTTTCATGACATAGCTTCATTTGGAAACATATGCTTGACATAGGGCTTTCTAAGTAAGCTCTCATGTCTTCTTTATTGTTTAACATTTATCATTTTCTACTTTAAAGTAATTTCTCACAACATAGTGTTTAGAAATTTCTTTAAAGTGGGGGCATACATTGGCATTATTATTTTGACATTTTGGCTATAACTTATGTTTCATAGTGCGGTATTCTTACTTCATGCAATATGTCTTCTTCTTGGTGGTGTCATTAGGTTTGATGTCCTTCAATATTGCGACCTTTCTGAGCACATGGCATTCCTCTTAGTAGTGATCCTACACATTGCATTCCCTAAGTTGTGAATCTTTTATCCTTGATTTGTCCTCTCTTGGAGACATTAGGCACGATGTTCCCTAAGATGAGACCTTACATGAACTAAGCAAGACCCCTTTGAACATGTCTTATCCTATTTGCATGTTTGTTCAAGTGGTTAGAATAACGCAGCTTGCTAGCCTTGTGAAGCTCAAAGTTACAACATTTTTCATGGCCACCAAGCATAACACACCTTGCTTGCTAGTAGGGCCATGTTTCTCCATAAGTGCTTATCATAACACAACTTGCTAGCCTTATGAAGCTCAAAGTTCATATTGTGTGGCACATTATCAAAGTTATCAAGAGGTATAACTTCAGTATGGTTAGTTCAATGGGAGCCTAATAAGACTCTCTCATTGGCCACTTCTGGGGGCTCACCTAGTGGAAAAAATATTTCACTAGCCCATGTGAGCACACATTGTTGTTTGTATAGTAGACAGTGGGTTTCACTTGTAAATATTTTTGGACAAATAGCTAAAGCTTGATCCACATCGAGTTGGACAAATAGTCGAGGCTTGATCCACCCCCTTTTTGTTTTTGTTTTTCCTTTCTTTTAATCTTTGACATTGCGTGTTCGAGTATCTTGTTTTGATGCTTCATACATCTTGCGTGCATTCTTTTGTGTTTATGTTGGCTGCCATGGGATCTTGGTCCTAGGGGCTTGGCCACCTCCTTGATCTTTATCATCCTATCTCACTAACATTTTTACATTTGGACCTCCGCTTGGTGCATATTTGTCTACTTTAGCATGAGTTTGATGCAAGGTCATCCTATCACTAATGTGGGGGCTAAATGTAGTGTAGAAAAATGTAATCCTTTACATTTTTACACTTTGTTTGGGCCCTCTTAATTAAAACGGACTTAATTATGCCTTAACAAGCCCTATGTTAAATCTACAAGCCTAATAAATTACATTTTCTAAAAGGGAAACCCAACAATAATTAATGCCAACACATAGCACTTTACCTTGAGCAATGTGTGTTCCAAGACTAGGAACTTAGGACCCATTTTCCCATGGGAAAATGGGTCCACCCGAGGCCTTTGAACCTGAATTTAAAATATGTTTTTGGCAGTATTTTAACATCTTTGAATTCAAATTTTGATGTCGATTTGTAATGTTTAATTTCTGGGAAATTAAGGATACATATCTATAAATACAAGGTTATTTCATCATTCAAATCCTAGAGAGAGAAAATCAAGCTAAGTTTTGGAGAGCAATTTCACAAGAGAAAAGTTTATGATCAAGGGCATTCAAGAGTAGATTTATCAGTGTTTTATTGTAACAATCAAGATCTCAAGCATCATGTCAAAGTATTAAGCATCATGCATGTTTTTGAAGCTAACATTGTGATGTAGGTTTCAAATATTCAAGCAAGCATTCAAAGTCATATTTCAAGCATCAAGATCCACATCCATTGAAGCCATTTCATGCAAGATCAAGATCAATATTATAAAATTCCAAAGGTTTATTCAAGGGTTTGGTGAGATACAACATAGCATTTTTCATTCATCATTCCTTTCAAATTTCATTAATTCAATTCAAGGTTTAATTATCCAAATAGGTTTTGACCAAGGCAAACCCCCATTCAACAATTTTTTTTCTCTCTTGTGTTTTTGTTGTAGATCTTAGGTTAAAGAAGGACTGAAGATATTTTGAAGAGCAAGATTGGAAAAGTTGTCAAATTTGTCATCAAATCAGAGAAACTCACCTGCAGATCTAATTTATGACTTTCCAACATTGAAACCTAGATCAAGCACAAGCTACAGATTGACATTAGAAGCTCTGGAAAGGTTTGAAATCCCTAACAAAAGACCCATTTGCCCATGGGCGAATGAGTCCTAGTTTGCCTCCCAAAACTGCCTTTTGGTGACTAGTGCACATCACTCAAACCTTCTCAAATCTGAACAAAGTTTTTTGTTTCTATTACTATTGAGCTTTAAATTGTTGTTTCAAGTTTGAATGAGCACAATTGAGTAGATTTTCTATTTTTAGTTTTTCTCCCAAAAGTATTGTTCAGGCTGATACCCTCATCCTCAGTCATAAGGAAATCAGTAGATTCCCTCATTGAGTTGACTCACCTAAGGGTTGTAAGTGAATTCGTTGTGTGGATCTCATTTCCTAATGAAAATAGGAAGATAGGTCCATCATACCCCCATTTCCCCCAATTCCATTTTGCTGAACCTATTTTTCTATGTTTTAGTGTGTACTTGTTCTATTCTTTTAAAAAATACCAACCCACCTTTTGATTTAGTTTTATGCTCAAGAAAAACATGGTATCCCAACAGTTAGCCTTGGACCTACAAGTACAAGGTCATGTCAATGCCAAGAGAAAAAAAATACTTTGGTAAAATGGCTGATGAGTTTATTTTTTCAATTTTTTTTGTGAAATTAAATTCTATTATAGATGATGATGTCTAGTTTTCAAATATGTATTTTTTTATGATTGGATTGTTTTTCTATTTTTGTAATTAATTTATGAGGAAATTGGTCCATAAACTTGAAATGTCAAGTTTTCATATTTTTTAATAACTTTTAATTTTTTAAGTTTCTTGTAAAAGAGTACATGACATCAATCTATACATAATTATTTACACAATGAAAAATAAATAAAAAAATTATTATTTTGTCTCAAATTATGGTGGTCATACACGAGGGATTTTCAAAGCAACAATTAGGGCTAATAAAAAATTAATTTTAAATTTTTTGAAAAAAAATTAAAAAATTATCCTCATCAATATTCAACATAATACACATCTTTCCCAAAAAAATTTAGAAAAATGTTTTATTTATGTCAAATTATGGTGTATGGTCATAAAAAGTGATTTTTAAAAAGTGGTTTTTATACATGCCTATTAAAATTAATTTTTATCGTTTGGGTATTAGAATAAATTACATTAAAAAAAGAAAAAAGAAAAAAGAAATTACATTTTTGAAAACTAGATGTAAAAAACTACATTTCATATTAGTGGACTTTTTAAAGACTCTATGTGTAAGTGCTTCAAATTTTTAGTTCAATTGTGACAAATTTTGAAAATCAAGAAACACACTTCCACTTTTTGAACTTTTTGTGGACCCAACTTATTGCACCTACCCAAATACAACCACTCAATGCATACCCAAAAAATAGAATAAAAACATTTAAACTTCACAGTCAATTTAAAAGGAGAATAATATTATAATAATGTTTTAAATACCTATTTGAACAAAGAAATAATGGAATAAAATTTTGATATAAATAACTCCTCTTTTTCTATGACTTAACATTTTGTTTCAAATTGAAACCAAATCAAATAGTTAAATAATTAGAAATGTATACTTTATTTATATATATGTATATGCATGTATGTATGCATTTGTTATATATATAATTATGAAAGGTAATGATTTTTATGCATTTTAAATAAAATTAATTTTAGGAGAATAAATATTAATAGATCAATTTTTTTAAACATAAAAATATTTAAGTTATATTATTGTAATGGCGAAATTTGTATACCTATATCAAGTTTTATTTAGTCTTGGAGTTATTTTAAAATAATTTTTATATGTGATTACATAGTAATATGTGGCTTAGTTTTGTATTATGTTTGCTTCACCTTCTCAATTTTTAACCACCATTATTTTCTCTTCCTTACATGGATCCCTATATACCAATCCTTACCCTTGTTCTATCCACATTTATTCTCATGTACATTATCATCATTTACTAGCCCAAATTTTGATACATTCATATCTCATCCCTATATTCCATATCCCTTATCTTGGATCATTTTTGTGGTGCGAATGTGACTCATAAATCAAAATGAAAATGAAAATTACTCAGTCCTACCCTTTTCTCATATCTATTAGGAGACAAATCAATATATTTTTAAGCAACTAATTATTATGTTTTTGTATTTAAAGATATTAATGTAATCATTAATCAAATATCTTACCATCTTTGAAAATCCTAAGAATTCAAGGAACTTTTAAAACATAAATATTTTAGTTTGGAGCTTTAAAAGGAAGTAATACTTACATTAGAACCATCATATAGATCATGTGCATGCTTCCTTGTTATTTTGCAATCATTTCACAATCATAAAGTTGATGTTTGAAGGGGGTTGACCAAAGAGAACTTGATCATCTCCCCAAGATATTTTAAATGTTGCCAATCTTTAACAATGAACGCAGAGTAAAGAATTTGGTGATAAGGAGCATAAGTGTACGTTGTGTCATATTAGATCTATGGAATACATCAAATCTACACAACACAAAATCAACCCAAAGACATGAGATCAACTTAACATAAATTTCCAAGCCTTCACAAAACTTAGAGATATTTTAGACTTCAAAGTTATCAATTTTCCAAACCAAATCAAACTTATTCAACAAGATACTAACATTCATACCCTATCATCAAACCATGAAATAAGTACACTCCTCCTTCGCCATTTATTTAAAAAAATATTAATTTCAATTATTATACTTTAAAAGATATTTTCCTTTACAATTGTATTAAAATTGCTTTTATTTTAAATTATAGTAAATTATATGTTAAATAATTTTTTTTTTTAAATATCAAATTTAATAACATAAGCAACAAATATCATAAAAGTCATAACTATTACTATAAAAAAAAATGTTTGGTTTACCAAAAATATGTGAAAGTTTAACTTTTGTTGAGTGTAAGAGTGCCTATCATGTAAGACAAGACTGAATTTCAATTCCACGTAATAAAATGTAAAATGCAATAGAGAAACATATGCTCTAAAATAAAAGTACTATAAATTTAAATATTAAATATCAAAGTTAAGTCACTATGTAGAAAAACAAAATCCACCATTCATAACGTTAGGAACTTGCACTTACCCTAATTTTATTAGTGCAGAGTAGATCTGATGAAGAGCCGGTGTTTGACATTTATTTCTACCTGCTCAATATGTAAGAAGCATGCGGTCGTTGTAGTATAGTGGTAAGTATTCCCGCCTGTCACGCGGGTGACCCGGGTTCGATCCCCGGCAACGGCGATCGAGAAACTTTTCTTACTTTCTATTTTTTTTTGTCCGCTCAGAGATGTCGGATAGCCTCGCTGAATTGAATTTAGCAACAAGATCATTTCAGTTTGTAGTTAGGGGTGTAAAGACTGTTAAGGTATTTACAATCTTAACAATATATGAGTAAAAGCGCTTTTGGAGAATCTATTTGAAGCGGTTGAAATTGTTCATCATAATCAGGGCCTCTGAATTCACAAGTAGAAAACCCATTCCTGCATCAGATTAAGCATAACAGAAAAATGAACTTATACTTGTTTTGCCTTTTAACAGACGTTGCATTGTGTGATGGGATGGCAGACAATATTTTTTAACTATTTTTTGAGCCAATATAAGATTTTTGGATTGAATTTTATAAATTGTGTTGAAAAACATTTGTGGAATAATGTTAAAGAGGTAGGGCTGGGGCATAGCTTAAAATTGATGGTCAACTTTATTTGTCATGAAAAATTTCGGTCATGGTTATTCATTCACATTTGTTTTTAGGGCTTTGGTCCACCATAGTTTATATGTTTTTATTCGTGTCATTTTCTTGTCATTTTCACCTTTGTTTCATAATGCTTTTAATGTAGGAGTTCGGATTTATGATAATTTTTAGTTTCTCTTATAATTGAGTGAATTTTTTCTTATCTAATGGTTGTCAGTCACAATGGCATAACATTTGATGCTAGGTCAATAGTTTGGAAACACATGAAAATGGTTCTAAAATTCTTACGCAAGATGTTAATGAAAGGGTTCACAAGGTAACTCTTTTACATCTGATATTGCTTTCCATGCTCACAAATTTGACTATTCATGCAAATGGCTTGAAAACTATTCTCTTGTTGGATATTTTGTTGGTAGAATTCCCTCTAAAGACATATGAAGGAGTTGGGTCAACTCCACATTGGTGGTCCCTCATGGGATTCATGTGGAGGCTATCCAAAACCTTACTAAGGGCTTCTTTCTTTTTTGTTACATTGAAGTTAAGTTTGCTAAAGCCATTTTTGAGCATGGATCTTGGTACATCTACACATCCTTATTAGTTTTTTCCCCTTGGACTCAAGACTTTGTTGTCTATGAGGAACACTCCCTTCAAGTCTCTTTGTGGGTCAAAATGCCCAATCTCCCCTTACCATTATTGTCTTTTCTAGACTATGTTGTAGGCTTACTAGGGCATGTTTATTCATGTTGAAACAAGAATGATTCCTTTTCTACTCACCCCTAGAAAAGAGTTTGCATTGAGATTGACCTACTGAAAAGACTCAAGGAATTCATAGAAAATTAAATAGGAGCCCAGAGTCTCACTCAAAGGGTCATGTATCTTAACTTACCTAACACTTACCAGTAGAGTCAATCTTCAGATAATAAAATTTCATATTTCCATTTGGTTATCCAACATCCCAAGCCTCCACCCAAGCAACCTACTAGAAATTCTCCTAAAAGATGAGGATGGTTGGGCCACTATGAAAAATAGAAAGAATACTCATAATTCTAGAGCTCAAGATGCTTGTTCTCAATAGTTAGTTGTTGGGTCTAAAGTTTCAAATCCTAATAAGGTGAAGGAGGTGGTTGTGTTACAACTCATAAGGGAGTCAGCATATGTGGTTAATAATCCTCAATTTAACAAAAAAACAATCCCTACAAGTTTTCTTTTCTCTGAACCAATTACTTTTCCACAATTTCCTTTGGTCTCTTATCACTCTTGTAGTCCAACTCATGAGTTTGAAGAGGGTGGCTTTGTGCCAAATATGCAAAAGAAATTTGTTGGATTTAAATCCTCATAGTTTATTAAATTCATAGAGAAGCGTTTTTTGAAGAATAACTATGGAGTTCTTAATAAACTCAATGGTGACATGCCATGTGATGTCCAACTTCCATAAATTTTATTTCATGGAATTTTTGGGGTCTTAATGACCCTAGAAGAAAATACATTGCACAAAATGTTTCATAGATATTTTCCAAACTTGATGTCTTTTTCTTACAAAAGTTACATATTTTAGATTTCGTGATTTCTATTGTTTGTCATGTTGTATGGCAAAAAAATCAATTTTTATATAGTGATCATGAGGCAAGCTACAAAAGAGTTTCCATTTTTATTTTTTGTAGGTGGCAACAACATATAGTGGATCATGGATATCACCCCACCAATTGTGCTTTGTGGATCCTCTTTATTGTCAATAACCACTTCATTGGGGTTATTAATATTTATGCTTTGAATGATGCTATTGAAAGATCCCATCTCTTGTGATGGATTGTGAAGTCTATTCCCATTACTTTGTAGATCGTGTGTGGGGAATTTCATATGGTTGAGTTGGCTTATGATAAATGTGGCAACCTACGTATGAGATGGATAACGAATGAAAAATATATTTGATATTACATGCACAATAAATTAGGTATTTCTATCCAAATGTTGGCCACTATCATTTTAATTGCCCCTAATATAGATGAATAAAAGTGTGGTCAATTATGGAGAGAATTCTCTAATGTTCTAATAGGGCCATTTGTTATCAGAACACAACACATATTTTCCTTTGTCATTTTTTTCAATTATTGGTAGTGTATTTGTTAGATATTGTCCTTTCATCTTATTTTTGGACTCATTTTTTTATTAAGTGGCAAGTTGTAGTGTCCAAGGAAACAACCATAATGTAATTGAAATATGGGGAAAGATAGATGGGTTACCAAAATGGAATTGATGAACCACTCAGGGACTATTTCTCCTTCTATTTCATTAGGAAATAAGATCCCCACCTCAATTTGACTAACAACCCTTAGGTGAATCAAATTGAGGTGAGAATTTGTAGATTTCCTTTTTTAGTTAGGACTGGAGTCCTAGTCAAAAAACACTTTAGGGAGAAAAACTAAAAAATAGAAAATCAACACCAAAATGAAATCTATAACTTGGATCTTGTAGATTAAGCTCAATACTAACAGAACCAAAAAACAAAATGCAGATCAGGGAGAGGTAGATTTGAATGTACCTTTCACCAAAAGTCAATTTCTAAAGCTAATCTAGGAATCATTTTCCCAAGGGCGAATGGGTCCTAAGTTATGGTTTTCTGCAACTTTTGGGAGCCTCTACTATAGATCTGAACCTTCTAATTTTCCCAGGTTTCAAGTTCAAAAATCCGGAAATAAATTATGCAAGTGAGTTTCCGTGAGATGAAAAATTTTATGACAACTTTTGCAACTTTGGCAAGTTCTCCATTTTTCTCTTCAAGAGATCTTCAAAATTTCTTCCACCTAAATCTGCAAACACAAATCAAGAGGGAAAAATGTTTTATTTTTGGTGAATGGGGGTTTTCCTTGGTCAAACACCTTACAACACTAAAATAAGGCACAATTAAGTCCAAATTAACTAGGAGGGCCTAAACAAGTGAAAATGTAAAAGGGATACATTTTTTCTACACTAGAATAATCTTACCTCATGTCTTTGTTGAGTCATCATTCCACTTTGATATGTATTCAATGCATTTAGAATCTTGATTCACATCCTCATCATAAGATTGGCTAGATCAAATGGTGAAATTGTTCCATCAAATGGACTACTCATTTTTTTTGCATATATGGTTTTCAACGCATGTTGTTCTACCTCTCTTATGAGGCCACCATCTTGGATATCTATCATGCCAACAATAAGTTGGAGGCACTTATATTTTCTTCTACTACAAATACATTTTGTCAAGGTTCACCAAGTTATTTTTTTGTTGATAATCATATAGCCAAAGGAACTCAAATCAAGGCCCATTTCCATTGGCTTAAAATTAGTGATAAATTTTCTAAGATTTTTTTTCTATCCATTCAAACTTGTTAGGTTCCTCAAAAGATTAAAACTATCAAAGAGTGTTGGTAGGTCTTCTTTGAGCTTTCCAGTATCCTCTAAGATTTTGTTAGATATTACTAGCAAGTTTTTCAGGCTCAATAGCCTTCTTTAAAGTTGGTCAATCCCTCAAGTTGAGTGTAAGAGTGATACTCTATAGGATCATCTTGATTGCGTAAGTGGGCCTTATATGACCAAACATCCACTTTAGAAGATCTCGAAGAAGTGGATTTTTCAAAGGTTAAAGTGAAATATCTTGGATTAGATGAATTTCCTTATGAATTTGGTAAATCCTTATAGAGAAAAATTGGCCTTGACCTTTTTCAGGTCTACCTAGAAGTTGTTAGTATGGGATTTTTAGGTGCTATTATAAGTAGACAATATCAAACTCATATCTAAGGCAAGAAATCTTACAAAAAAATTCAATTGGCAATCAATCATGTTGTTGAATACTCTAGACAAGATCATAACCAAAGCTCTTGCACTCTAGAATTTCCACTTGCTTCCCCTTATTGTTTGGCTTGAGAAAAATATTATTTTCAAGAGTAGATATATTTTGGATAAAATTATTGCTATATGAGAAGGTACAGAATGAAATCACCACCCTCAACAACAAACCATTTTTTTATTAAGATTTACTTTACTAAGGTGTGTGATAATAACGAAAGGTTATTTATTGATGCATGAGCATATAGTGGTGTAGGGGCAATCTTGCATCACCCAAAATTTGTATTTCCTTATTTTATTTTGTTTTTTTGAGTCCCACGATGGCACTTAAGGGGTGTGAGGAAGTTAGAAGTTAGAAAAGGTAAAAATAGTCACTTACTATTTTTAGTAAGTTTTCCTAATTGGGATCATATGGACATAAAAAATTACCCCAAGGAGTAGAATTGAAAGACCTATCCAATAGAAAAAGAATCATCTCAATATCCTATGTTGTTTGGGAGATATTAAAATTTTTGTCTCAAGAAATTTCTCCAATACAGTTTCAAAATCTAGTTTGGAAACCTTAAAAGCCTCAAAATAGCTCAAAAGATGGACAATTTCAGTTTTGTCTATCTCATTGAGAGCTTTTCAACAATATGTTATAATAGCCAATTGGACACCTGAATCAAAAGTTATGGCTTCCGGAAGTTATGCCACCAAAAGTGAATTTCGATAAATATCTTCTTGGGTAGGAAAAATGAAGGGTTGGACTTTTGGGTGCCCAAACAAAGAGGGAAATTACACTTTCTAAAACATTCTAGGGAAACTATTGGTACAAAATAAAGGGGTTAATGGAGGTTACAGGAGGTGGCTCCAGTAATGCAGATTGTGACTCTGAATAATAGATTTTCTTTACAAAAGTAATTTTGATGTAATGAATAAAGCCCATGTGGCCATAGCATTGTAATTCTAAATGTATAATTCATTTTTTTGAATTAATCAAAAGTGGGTTGTTTTCTATCTTGCATTTTTTGTGTTGATATTTGTTGTTGTGTTATGTGTAAGTCTTGGGTAGTGTAGCCCCATCAAGTGGTGTTAGAGAAGGTTTTCCTGAGTGTGTAAACAAATTGCTAAACACGAGGTAATTTACACCAAGACTTGTGGTTGTGGGTTTTTGAGAAAAGTGATCAAAATGCCTCCATGAAGAAACTGTGGTAGTGGAAGAAATATTATTTTACCAAGAGAGGGTTTTAGAGCCCTGTAGAGACGAGTTCTTGAGCATTGCAAGATGAATTGTGTAGAGGGTTTGAGGTGAGAAGAGGAGATGAAAGTGAAGATGAAGCTAAAAATGAAGAACAATTCGAAGAAGAACAAGATGTAGTAGATCCTAATCAAGTGAGATTATTTAAGGCCATCTCCATGATTGGAAAAGGGTCAAAGATTGATGTTTCTACATTTTCTAGAAATCTTAACCTAGAAGATTTGATTGATTGAATCAATGATTGGGAGGAGTACTTTGAGTATGAGGAGGTAGAAGATCCTGAGAGGGTCGAATTTTCAAAGACCAAACTAAGCGGTCATGTGAATATTTGGTGGAAAGAGGTACAATTAGAAACAAATTGAAGAGGGAAAGAGAAAATAACAAGATGGGATCGAATGGTAGACAAATTAAAAATACAATTCATTCCTATGAACTATGAGATAGATTTGTTGAAGAAGATGCTAGGGTTGAAACAAGCGGGAAAACATGCCAAGGAGTATATAGAAGAATTCTATTGAGTCTTGATTAGAATAGGCCATTTTGAGGCCAAAAAAGAGAGAGTTTCCTATTACATTAATGGGTTGAATTTGAGTATTCAAGAAGAGTTGAGTCTCGTAAGAATATCTACCATTGGAGATGCATATCAATTTTCTTTGAAGGTAGAAGAAAAGTTGAACAAAAGGTTTGAAAACAAGCAAAGAGGTGGAGTTCGTGGTGGAAAGAGTAGTGGACAATAATATGGAGGCCGAAGTGAAGATCAAAAGAAGGGTGAAGGATCTAGTAGTAGTAAAAACCAAAAAGGAGATAGAACCTATTGTCCTCATGATCAAAGTAATGGAGATTAAAGAGGAAGAGGAAGATCTGGATGAGAATAAAGAAGATGAGGCTTTCACAAAACCTATTTCCTATGTGGAGAATGACATTGAGAATTTGAGTTTCCTCAACATCAAGGGAGGACAAATAGAATACCTGAGGGTAATGCATAAGCTGCACATGTAGATGAAGATGCCAAGTATTTGCATTATGAGGATGTAGAAAGAGGAGAGGTTCTTATTACCAGAAGATCCTTGCGGAATAAGGAGAAAGAACCAGCTTAAAAGAATCTATTTCACACAAGTTGTAAGTGTGAAGGTGAAGTTTGCAATGTGATTATTGATGGAGATAGTATTGATAGCCTTGTTTTAGAAGAGATGGTTAATAAGTTGTTGTTGGAGAGAAGAAGGTGTCCAAATCCATATCGGATTACGTAGATTTCTTGGTTGCAAAAGGACCATAAAGCTTTGGTCAGTGAACAATGTCTGGTAAAGTTCCAGGTTGGAAATTATCATGATGAGGTACTGAGTTTTATGCGTATGGATGTTTGTAATATGTTGTTAGGGATATCATGGTAATTGGATCAGTAGTTAGTACATGATGGACATGCAAACACCTACTCTTTGAAAAAGGATGGAGTTTTTTATACCAATGTTGAAGCCCCTAAAAGAGGTAGAGGAAAAGGTATGCAGTAATGCTAGAATTTGTTTAGTTGATGGAAGAAATTTTTTAGAAGGTATGAAGCATGAACATATGTGTTATGCTTTGATTCCTAGAGTTGATAAAGAAGACGATAAAGAGATGCCTATAGAGGTTTTAGATTTATTGGATGAGCTTCAAGATATTGTATCTAATAATGTACCTAAGGGTTTGACTATAGTGAGAAATATTGGTCATCAAATGGACCTAATTCTTGGAGCCAGTTTTCCAAATAAGGAAATACATTGAATGACTCTAATAGAGAATGGAGAGTTAAAAAAACAAGTGCCAGAGCTATTGCAAAAGGGATTGATTCAAGAGAGTTTGAGTCCATGTGCAGTACCTGTAGTACTAGCACCAAAAAGGGTGGAGAATGGAGGATGTGTATAGACTCCCAAGCCATCAACAAGATTAATATTAAGTATAGATTCCCCTTACTGAGGATGGATGATATTATGGATTTTTTGAGTGGAGTTGAGTACTTCATGAAGATAGATTTGAAGAGAAAATAATGCCTAATCTAGATTAGAGAAGGAGATGAATGGAAGACAAGCCTTCAAAACCAAGGAGGGATCGTACGAGTGGTTAGTCATGCATTTTGGGCTAACTAATACATTGAGCACATTTATGCAACTTATGAATGAGGTATTGAAATAATTTTTTCAAAAAAATGTTATTGTTCATTTGGACACGATATTTTGATTTATAGTAAGACATTGGAGGAGCACCCGATGCATATTCAAAGAGTTTTTGAGAAGCTAAGGGAGGAGAAGTTGTTGATTAATCTGAAGAAATGAAGTTTTGTGAAGAAGAGTTAGTGTATCTAGGATTTGTTATCTTGATTTAGGTTCATAAAATGGATCCATAAAAAATGAGGGCTATAATTGAATGGCCTACACCAAGGAGTGTTACAGAGGTAAGATCATTTCATGGTCTAGCAAGTTTTTACAAAAAGTTTATTAAGAAATTTAGTAGTATTTGTTCACCCATGATTGAAACAGTGAGAGGGGATAGAAAGGAGTTTAAGTGGACTATAGGAGCAACCAAGAGTTTTGATATGTTGAAGAAGAAAGTCACAGAACAACCTATTTTGGAACTTCCATATTTCAATAAGGTCTTTCAGGTAGATTGCGATGCTAGTGCAATGTCATAGGAGCCATTTTAATTCAAGAAGGTAAGCCCATTACCTATTTTAGTGAGAATTTGAATGATGCTAAAAGGAAATATTTTATCTATGATTATGATTTTTATGCTATAGTTCAAGCTTTGAAGAAATGGAGACACTATTTATTGCCAAAAGATCTTTTTTTATATACTGATCATTAGCCTTTGTAGTATTTTAATAGTCGAGGAAAGTTAAATCAAAGGCACTTGGGTTAAGCCACAATAGTGGTTTACAATTTTTTTGAGGAAGGAAATTTTTTTATTTTTTTTTCACAATGACAAGGGGTTCAACCGAACTCTATGGTTCGACCAAACTAGTTTAAGTGTTCGACCGAGCCCATAAACATATGAATGAAAAAAAAAAATTAATAGGGTTTGCTTGAATGGATGTTTGAGCGAACCCATTGAAATAGGGCATAAAAAATAAAAATAAACTGTCACTATCATGCATTCTACGTATTCTCTGTTGGAGCTCTGTATGCAGCAAAAGCGAACCCAAATGTGAATGTAGTGAATCGAACATGGGAAAAACGTGCATCAACCCAACCTCCATAGCCACATTTCATCAACCCGACCTCCATAGCTCACAGGTTGGTTAAATTCAAAAATTTTAGATTTCAAAATGCATTTGTTTAAGAAATTTTGAAACCCTAAATGTGAAATGTTTTAAATTTGTAGATTTCAAACTGCATTTCTTTGTTTGAAATTGCATTTGCTTGAAAGTTTCTAAAGTCTTTTCAACAAACATTATTTCTATCATGCTTTGATGAGTGTTCATACACTATTCCAAAGCTCCAATTTTGGCATGGGCAGAGAGTGTTGAAAAAATAGCGTTGCATTGCTTGAAAGATTTTAGAAACTCATTTCAAAACTCTCTAAAAAAACTAACATGTCTTGTATATGCTTCTGCGCTTTGCATACATTTCTACCAGGGCACCTCCAATTGCATTTTCTTTAATGTTTCTAAAGCCTTACCTGAACATAAAACAAATTTATTTGAGGCATTATATCAAACAGTTCATGTTAATTGTTTTTGGTTATATTTGTTATTAAAATTATTGTTGATAACCATATATCTTTATAATTTTGTTTGATCGAATGGATTATTTTGTTCAACCCACAATAATGAATTATTGGTAAATAAAAATGAGAACCACAATAGTGACTATTTCCCTCATTGAGGTTGATAAGTTATGCTAATGATAGTGGTATGAAAGTTTAAATAAGAATATGATCCCTAATTGGTAAGATTTATTAATGCACAACCTCTCTAATGAGTATAAGTTTTTGAGGGATTTGAAACAATTAATCTAGAACCATTGATTAGAACTAAACACATTATATTACACTCTAACAAACTTCAATTGGAACTTAGGTAATCTAGACTATTTATAAAAATGGGGAATTATCTAGTTATTCCCCTACAAGTTTTTATATTGGTAAACTATGAAATTATAAATTGGTAAAAGGTATAAAGTGGTAATCAATTAGAATTAAAATGCAAACATTGGTGAAGGTTTATCTAATTGTCTTTTATATATAGGACCTTTAGAAAAATGGGCCTCATTCATGGTGGATATGACACCAACAAAGAAAGCTAGGGAGCATGGTGATAATGATTTGAAAATGTCATACCTAGAGCTATGAAGTAGAATTAATATATTTTATATCTTAAAATCTTAATATAATTAGGTGCTTCTTACTATTTTGTATCACCTTAGATAGTTTAGAAATTCAACTTAAAATCTAAATCCTTCTTAAAAGAGGCAGTGTTGAGTTGTGTACATGTCCCAAAGATAGTTTATAAATGATACCATTCTAAAATTATAACTTAGGGTGCATACAATGGAAACTTGGATAAAATTCTTCATATTTTTCCTTTGAGTCTTATGACATTACTCCAAAACTGGTTGGTTCTAAATGTATGAATCGAAGAATAAATTTAGAGGAAAGAAACTAGATTGTTTGAATGAAATGTATAATAAAATAGTTCTATTAGGATTAGAAGGAATGAAGGTATTATTAAATTTTCTAGTTTACAACTCAAAAGAGAATAAAGAAAAGGGTGTGCCTTGTTTGTTGTTAATTTTTATTTAGTAAAAGTGAATGAGAACCATTCAAATGAAAATAAACCTCCATTACAAAAGTCTTAGGATGTCTTTCCTAGAATGAACTCCTCATGTCTCTTCCTAAATGGGTGTTTTATTTTTTAATAGAGTTCATGCATGAATTAGCCCCTATATCTAGAGATCCCTATCGAACAAACACTTCATATTTGCATGAATTAAAGGATTTCCTAAATGACATTTTAAAGAAAGGATTTATATGTTCTAGTGTCTTGTCATGGGATGCTCCAACTATTTTTATGAAAAAGAAAGATAAGACACTTTTCCAAGTTGTCTTGATTATGTACATGTTCAATAAATAAACAATTAACATTAATATCCACCACCTAAAATAGATTACTTATTTTACTGATTGAGAGAGGTGGCCATATTTTAAAAAATAGGTCTAATATTCAATTACAATTAGCAAAGAAGAAAGGAGGAATACATTCATAAAACTACATTTAGAATTAGGTATAGGACATCAAAATTATATGTTTGAGGCAATGCATATAAGACACCCATATACAAAATAGTACAAAAGAAAGAGAAAAAATGTAAAGAATGCACTTGTAACCTATACTTGCTTGAGCATTAAAATTTTGAAATTAAACACAAAGAATAATAGGATTTATAAATTAAATACATGAGGCTATTATATAATATAAAAAAAAGACTATTTTAAAGTTTAAATTTATATTTTAATTTTAGGGTAAATACTTTTGGTTGAATTTATGAATTAGAAATATAAATTTTGAAAGGGCCCCACCCTTTTACAAAGACCAGTAAAGAGACAAAAAATGATCAATCATATTGGCATGGAACAACAACAAGAAAAATATAGTTGTAAGTTAGAAAAATAACATCCAATTAGAAATACTCCACCAATAGTGGCAATGTATCTAATAAAGAGGGTTGTTTTCCCAAAAACATTAGTAGATCTATCATTGAACACAACTTGAATCCAAAATTCTTCAAGGAACTATATCTTATTGTCAACCTTATCCTTTTCCATGAATGAACCTAGTTCCTTTGTAATGGAGTTTCCATCTTTAGTTTCCAAAATTGAGACCAAAGGGTTCCTATAATCTTCTAAACTTGAACCTTATTCATATTTTTAAATTATTAGAAAGAATACCAAGAGGTGAATGTTGCAATTCAAGAGAATGGTAGAGGCAATGAACTCCAACTAATCCATTTGTAACATGATTCTTGTCTCTACCAATCTCCTCTAAATTTCTCTTGACAAGACCTTCTAAATTAGTCATGTCTACAAGAGGACCAACCACCCCTCGATTATGCTCAAAGGGAGCCTCAACCAAATCCTAAGGTAAACAAGGCTCCATCGCATCCTTATGCATTTTGTTCAACATTGCCTTCCTCTAAAATTCCTACACCTATAAAATACATAGCTATGATCTACACATGACAACATGGTGAAAACACAAGAAAATACTATAGCATGACATGTTGAACCCAAATAACCAAATTCAAAAATAATTTAATCTATAAGTATAAATAGTTTGATGGTAGAAACTTTATACATATAAAAATATGATAAATGTGTGATTATTTTTCTTACCAATCTATAAATTTTTGATGTGCTTGGCTATATAATTGAGATGATTCACTCATAATGTAACATGATAAAAATTTAGTATGTATGAAATAAATATTTTCTAGACATCAAGCTACCATTCTACATAACTCTCATGGAAATAAGAATATTATTTTATTTTAACTAAAGAAATTGTGTGTACTCTATCTTGAAAATTACTAATTAATTTTGAATTATATACTTATAATTTAAAATAAGAGTATCCTTTGTAACATGGAATAGATAGGTTAATTAATGAAATAAAATATGTTTTTATATTAAGAAAAATTTACAAATATATGGAACTCATACATTGAGAAATTGACTAAGACAACTTTGTATGAGAATTAAGACATGCTCGAATAATAATTTATATACCTTATTTCAATAATTAACATTAGAAATTAATACTTGGATCATATTGTATAATCACACTAGAAACCAACAATGGAAGATTGAGAGTCTCAACTTAGAATTCTGCCTTATAGATAGCATTCATACTAGAAGCCAACAACTAAAGACCAAATTTCATAAATAAGTTTCATGTGTTATATATCATGCCTTTGAGGGGTCCACAAGTACCATGAGCCTTTTGAAATCCTTCTCCATCTAAATGCATCCATTCCAAGACCATTGGGAGGTGGGTATCCCAAGTTCCTTAATTTCTTGTAGGAATTTAATCAAGAGTAGGACATTGTGACTTTGGCATGTAAATTTAAATCTAAATGCGCGTCCAAAAAATACAAATTCAATAACTAAATTTAATTCAAAAAGTGGCCCACCATCTATGGCCTTCTATAAACTTCTCGAAGATGTCATTCCCATAAGTGATAAATTAAAAGTTAAGTTATGACTTCACCAAAATGACATGAAATTATCTTTCTAATCTATTTCATATTTGCATAAATCCCTCAAAGAAATTTTTAACTAATTTTAAACACTCAAACATATACATATATATGAATATATACTTCATTTATAAATTCTTGGAATATATCTTGATCCATCACAATTAAATTCTTAGACATCATGCATAATATTTTTTATGTATTCACAAAGCCACCTAGGGTATCATAAAACTTGAGTAGGTGAATACCAATATGCATATCTAATGGTGGGGTAAATGGAGGGGGATTAGGAGTAAGTTCATATATATCTATTACTTATTTTTCAATCCAATATATTGGTTGGAGAGGTTTCATTTGAATAGGAGTGAAGATAAGGTCTATTAAAATATGACTCACCATCTTCTCTATTCTTAGGATTTTGGATTTTATCAAAATATCCTTTGTCGATCTCAACTAATCTTTGCTTCAACTTTCAAATCATCCACGCAATCCTCCCTAAAATTTTCAATATGTGAAACATGATTATGAGGAAGATACAAATAATCCTTGACATAGCTTTTTGTATCAAAGGATAATATGGTTCTATAATTTTAAAGTATTTCCAATTTTGAAATCTAAATACAATCAATAATATATTTAATCGAGCAATAATCGTAATTTTAAGGCAAACATAAATTACTTAAATATTTTTAAGGTCTAGATCATTAGATTCTACTTA